>JAHPZR010055644.1:7500-37500 GCA_019787425.1 Platygyra sinensis | reverse complement strand
ATTTTATTCATTCACAGCGCGAAATTAAAGAAATTCTCAACCCTGAAAAACACAACTTTTCCATTAAATCAGAGCATAAAAGTGAATAGAATAGCCCTGGTTCTTCTTCTCTGCCTTATTCCCTGCCATCGCTGTGAAAACTCGGCAAGAGAATCTCGCAACTCTCACCATTTCATCACACAACGTGACAACATCCACGCGAGAGCCCAAGACACGTGCGAGGATCAGCGCGGATATATGACGTCAGCATGGCGCAATTTGTTCTAAAAATAGAAAAATTGTCCCATATCATGGGTCCGCGCGCATCCCAAGACTTACGGTCTCCGTCCCTGATTATGGCTCCTGGTCAGTTTCGCGTAATGAAAGTTGGTTGTTATGTAACAGTAGATGACGGCGGTAACTATGTCACGTTTCACGAGCTGAACATTCGCGTAAAGATTAAGTAACAATGAGTTTTAAAGCGCGGTTACAACCGCACCGCGGTTCTTTTTTTTACTAAAATTATTCCTCTATGGTCCGAAAGAGAGTGCCACGTTTGGCCGTCACGGTGTGACTGTTGAAAAGTGCATTGCAATTTAATCTAACAATTTCAATACTAAGCCAATATAAAGCTAAGAAAATAGACTTTTGCCTCAACCGGTGATCTCGTTGTAGCTCTAATCTTGTAGCGCATGCGCAAGGTGTAATGTACACTACCATAGCATTATTTCCAGCATTTTATCTGTTGGACTGTGTTGTCTGATTTGTCTCGAATAACGGTCAGCGTATATACTATTAATAGCTTACCTTTTGATCAACTTTGTGGCTTTATGACTGAGTGCCATCCAGTTTTATAGTAGTTCCCCAAAAAAGTATGTTACGACTCAACATCTTGAAATGCAAATAGACGGCCCCATTTCAATTAAGGCAAAAAAGCAAAATTAACAAGCGGCGGAATTTGTTTTTAACAGGCGAGAGCAAATGCCTTGTGTAATAAAAGTCTTTGAAAGCTTTATGCTGTGAGATTCAGACTTGTAAAAATGCAAAGCACGAGCACCAGCTGCCAAGGAAATGATTACATCTAGTCTCTTTTAGGCGAGTGAAGCTGCAGATTTTGGGATAACTCGGCAGGATGTTGTCATAAACATAGCACGAAGAGTTTTACAGTAGTTAGGAAACACCCAGAACGCCGGCCGTCGGGTTAAATATACAGCATTGAACTCCTCCGTCAATGCATGTCACACATAGAGACATTGTCTTGGAACTTAGTTGGCACTTTTCTTTTTTTTGTTAATTGTTAAGGTTTTACAGGTGCAGCTATAACTGGAACGTTCAGACACACTTGCGTTTCTGAGGTGTTTGTATGAGTGCAGCTTGTACGCCTGGGTGCCTGAATTTTTTCAGGTCATTTTTCCAGTAGTGTCATGGCTGCGTTTGCACCTTTCATTCTTTCATCATTTAATTGCTACTGTGGGACATTTATTACCATAAAAACAAATTGACGTTGGTTTTTCAGGCGTCTGCCCTGCTACTGACAATGAGGATCGTCATAACATTGTCAAAGTAGTCTGCTGAACCACAGCTACTTTGACGATGTTATGAAGAAATTCATGATCAATTACAGGACAGACGCATAAAAACTGTCGTCAATTTGTTTAAGTAAATATGCAATATTGCTGCATAAAAACAGGTTTTATACGTAGTAGTAGTAGTAGTAGTATGTAATATAATTCGTTGCTTTTTGGGTAAATGTGATTTTGGTGATAAAGAGGAGCATGATTAGAAAAGTTCGTTTGCCTACATTTAACTTTATTATTTATCAGTAATCTAGGGTCATTTCTTTAGTTGTATAGCGTTAACTGGTTATGCGGCGTCTTTTTTTCACTTACTACTGAGGTCATTTTTTTGGCATGACCTTTCTTTGTTGCTGTTGCTGGGTTTTGTTTGTTTGGTTATTTACTATGTTTGGCTGTCTGTGTGATACTAAGTTTCTCGCTCTCCGACAGATTTCATGGCTTCCTTAAAACGAAAGTACGCCAACTCCAACAAAGCAAGCAAATTACAAAAAGAGAGGATAAAGTAAAACCAGAAAACGCAATTGCGATCAAAGAAGTATAACCATATAAATAGTCTGCTGGCAGCCGGTTTTTTCTCTAAGGGTCACTAGGACGAGCGTTTAGTCATCGCGAACGCAAATTGCGTTGGCCGTGTAGAGAAGAAGGCGAGACAGGGTCGTATGGCCGAGTGGGGAAGAAGGCGAGACGAGAAAAAAACCGTCTGCAGACTCTTTTTAATGTTTTCAAACCCTCCGTCAGCCCAGCAACGGAGTACCTGATTGGTCAATATGTGCCCGATGACAGATAGTTGACAGAAGGGTAAACAAAGAGTTATAAGTTTCACGCAAAGTTTCACGCAAAGCATAACAAAGACGAGCGATGCAAGTCATGCAATGGCACGGATCATCCCGATCATCAAGACGCGATCGTCTCGGAGAAGCTTAAACTGTTGAAAATTAGTTCTTTTAAGGCTGAACAGAAACAAGTTGTTGTCGGTGTCCTTAATACAGACGCTTGACTCTCTGGTTCTGCAGTAGGAGTCTTGGCGGACTTTTGTTTTTCTCCGGAGGTTGAAGAGTTCGATTTACGCTTCCAGCGTTGCTGAGTCTCGCAGTCAGCGGAAGAAGTTGCTTCAACATCGGCTACGACGGGGTTTAAATTAGCCTTTAAGAAACGGGCTAGCTCAACGGCGTTCCTAATTATTAACGCACACTTCGCACAGACTCTTGAGGAATAACTTGGATTGGAAACGGGCTCAGAAGTCCCAGATCTTCAGATAAAAGTTAGTACAATGTGTTGAATTCTGTCGCGTTTTTGTCCTTTAAATGATCACCTACAAAGCCAACAACAGCAATCCCCAGAGCACGACGCGTCTTCGGTTTAACTATGGAAGCAAGGTTCTTAGGCTCTGCTTGCGAAATTCGCCCGATAAGCATAACGTAAAAGTTTTGAACAACGGATCATGATACTCCCGCGAGAAAAATTGATTTGGAGAAGTGCCATATTTATTTTAATTCTATAGCATCACAATTTCTTGGCTTTTTCCACTGGATGGTTTTCGATTTATTTATTGTTTTGTTGTTGTTGCGTGACAGTGAAAACGATCTATTAGTTAATTAGATTATTTTGACAAGTGTGAATGTCCTCAAAAACATGAGAAGAGTCTGCAGTCTGTTTTTCTTCTCGTGCGTGCCGCGCCCATGTCTCGTCCCATTCTCCTTTAGGCTAAATAGTCTCTCCTCATAATCCCTGCTGAAATTTCGAGAGAAAAACAGACTGCCAGCAGTCTACCATATAAACGGTTGTTAATTCATTCGTAAAATAGTAGCCTATCAAATGATTCCAGTGCATGGCAGTATAGTAGACTGAGGTCCCGTCCACACTAATCCGTTTTCAAACGAAAACGGCCGGAGCTGTTTTGCTCCGTTTTCAAAAAGATTTGCGTCGTTTTCGTATCGTTTTCGCCCGTCCACACTACAACGCCTTATCCGTTTTGAAAACGCTATTATACCTTCAGTGCGCATGCTCAAATAAACTTGACGCATGCCCATTCTTTTCAATATATCGGTTCGCGAAATTGGCGCCATTTTGGATACTCGCGCATAGCATCGTTTTCCACGCTAGAAAACAGCCTTTTCAAGAAGCATCGTTTTCAAATCGCTCCACTCTGGAAAGCGTTTTCGAATGGCTCCGTTTTCGGTGATCGTTTTCGGCGTTGTAGTGTGGACGATAGCCGTATCCGGAGCAAAACAGCTTCGTTTTTGTTTGAATACGGATTAGTGTGGACGGGGCTTGAGGCTTTATCGTTGAGGATCATTTAATCTTGACTGGAAATTGTTGCTTTCCAATAACTTCAAGACATTCTTGAGATATATCCAGATGTTTTATCGGTGTTTTTGACATATAATGCGCTTTTAATCTAAATTAGATACGTTAATCTTTTGTTTTTATATTTCTAAGTCATATTGTAATACAATGGATGTAAAGCGCTTAGAACGCATGCGGATAAGCGCTATATAAGTGTTAAATGTTAAATGTTAAATAATCTTCTACTAAATACTCCGCCTTCCTTGCCATTAAAAGTACTTTTAAGATATACTCATCTGGAGTTTTGAAAATGGTGCTCACGTCAGGAGAGCCACACTGACAGTTTTCCAAAAACTTACGGAGGATTTTTCATTCAATCAGCCACAGACAGTCTGTTAACACACAGCTTACTCACCCAACTTCCTTGTGTCTGGCTGGCTGGCCGGCTTTCAGACTCTAAGCCTGCCAAAGGCTGTGCTGCAAAGAAATTAGGCAGTTTTGCAGAGCAAAGTGCCTCTCTCTGTGATCCTCCCCACCCCCCAGGGGATAAACTCTGGGCCCACCCCTTGGTACCAGCTGGTAGCTAGACACCTAAGCTGTCTTCCCCAACCCTCCTTGACGGAGCCCCCACCCGCCTGGCTTTTCAAGCACCGCAAAGGCCTCCCTGCCGGCGAAAAAGTTTTGTCCCAAATCTGTCACCGTTCTCAAAAATCCAGACATATGTTGGACTGGAATGCCAGGGGAATGCATCCAGCTTGCACCTGCCACCTCAAAGTGTTCAACATCACTGGTCTGGGGCTACAGCTGCTAAACTGGCGGGCCTCCCAAAACATTCTGTCCCAATAATTATTTCTAAACTTTTAAAAATGGTGCTCACTTCAGGAGAGCCACGCTGACAGTTTTCCAAAAAATTACAGAGGATTTTTCATTCAATCAGCCACAGACGGTCTGTCAGCACACAGCTTACTCACCCACCTTCCTTGTGTCTGGCTGGCTGGCTTCCAGACACTAAGCCTGCAGGGCATTACTGCCAAAGGCTGTGCTGCAAAGAAAATAAGCAGTTTTGCTGAGCAAAGTGCCCCTCTCTGTGACCCTCCCCACCTCCCCTTGGCACCAGCTGATAGCCAGACACCTAAGCTGTCTTCTTCAACCCTCCTTGACGGAGCGCCACATGGCTTTTCAAGCACCGCAAAGGTCAAGTTTTGTCCCAAATCTATCACCGTTCTAATATATAGATTTAGGCCAGCCTAAAAGCGAAGCTCCAGTGCCAGATTGATCAGAGCACGATTAAGATAACCCAGGAAAAGGTAGAATTTTGATTTGAGTTTTGTAACTTTGCGGTGAGGTTTTCTGTATACTGTTTGGCCTCCTGTGAGTTTTAATGATCACCATATACAAAAAACAAAGCAGCAAAAAAAAAAATCGTTCGAGAGAAAAAGTTATAATTTGGTTAACTTATAAACCTGGGTTAGCGTTGACTGACTTCCGAACAATCCAGCCTTGTTTTCAACAAGTTAAGCTGACATGAGCCCGCGATCTGAACGAAAACCAGCACTTGGTCAGAGGTCAACTTAAAAAAAACACGCGACCCTGATGAGGTCTAACCCTGAGCCCGCGATATGGTCACGTGATACTGGTCAGCGGATTTCTTGACATGACAGCTGTCAATTAAACATAATATGGATGTCTAATATCAAAGATATATGCTGTAATCCAAGACTGCATGACTTGGTATTAGCTGGATGGCCGCCATGTTGTGCGACATCGTCGTCGTCGCTAGGCGCACGCACCCGTGATCCATGTCGCTAGCCATTTTGACCGTAAGAAAAGAGTTGCATGAGTTCCCATTTCTATGCATGCGCGTGGTTCCATTTCCTATAATCATGGGGCTCCGCTTGGCGGTCCTTCGGGCCGCCGAAGCTCCGGTATTAACCCGGTCCGTGGGATATGAATGAACCAAAACGCAAGGGTTAGGGGAAATAAAGGTATCTGAATAGACCATTGTGACACAATCTGTCAGTATCGCAGCTACACCGGATAGCTGAGCTCCTGATGATCCTAAATTCTGACTTCCATTACCATTATAATCCCTGATAATTTTTCTTTTACATTAACCCCCGTATCTGCACACAGCGCCAAGATGATTGCAATCTATAACTATTATGGTCTTTTGGGATCAATATCGGGATCAAAATCACAACGAACAGATGGTCGCTAAAACACATGGCCGTAGCCGTGATTTGCTATCATTGAGTCATAAAAAGCTAATAACAAACCATAGGACTGAAATTTAACTCTGTCGTGAATGTGAAAATTCAATTCTATCTCGCGACTGTCAGTATTGTTGGGAGGTTACTGGCACTGACTTGACGTGAGTATCGCATGGTTAAGAGGTAAGATATCTACATTACGTAAACTGAAGAAAAAGAGTCTTATTAATGAAATCCGCTTCAACTGCGGGTGAAATGTTTTTTGAAAAATAATCAGTTGGTTCGATTAGACCCAGGTCATCACGCTAAGGTACTTGAAACGGTGTATTCAGTCTGTCTCTTGTGAGCTTAGAATGTTTATGTAAATTGACTCTAACTTAACTCGAAACAGATATTGGAATAACAGCCTTAGCAAGAGTTTTAACTTCAAAAGGTAAAGCAACTATTCGTAATATTTTGTCAATCGGCAATATCCGTCACTTCACATGTATCACACATGTTAGAAAATGTATGTCATAGCAGTTGGCGTCATACAAGACATTATTTTGCCGTAGGCAAACCCAGTCATAAAATGCGAACGGGGCTGTCTCCTGCGTCGAAAAGTGACTAAATTGCGCAATAGCTACCCAGAAGACATTGCGCGTGCACTTTGTTTTCCTCGGCGTCTTTTAAACGACATAAGAATCAGGCTAATCTTGGTCCATCAAAAGACTGTTTGTGCTGCCAGTTTATAGAGTGGAAACTTCAGGTTGATTTAACAGTGAAACAAGTGCATTCAGAGTGAACTTATTTCAACTGTTATGCAGTACTGTTGGTCGATTGAAAGAGTATATAGTGAAAACGTTTAGAATGAAACTTTCCGAGTGACTTCAACTTTTATCGGAGGCTATGGGGTGGGAATAGAAATACTCCTGGCTGCTCCATTCTACAGAAATAAACCGGATACAACCACAGTCCTGAATGGCGGCTTGACTTCCACATTTACAATCAGGGAGGGTCATATTGCCTAAACAACAAGTACATCAATGAGAAAGGTAGCTGCTTTAGTTTGACTCGTCAACATTGACAAAGCCTTCAGCTTTTCCTTGATTATTTCATATTTCTCCATCTTCTATTTTGTAGAAATTTCCCTGTGTATAACATTATTTAACTGAACCTAAGATATACCATTGTTTATATGTATTCTATTTTTCTTTTTCTAACACTGTAAAATTAATGTTTGTGTGAGTTTAAATTGTTGAAATTGATTGATTGTAATATTGAGGTTTCCATGCACCATATACAATTCACCATTTCCTTTCTCCAATTGTGAAATATTTACTATCATAAATGCAACCCAGTTACGCTTCCTTAAGCGTGTTGTTCAATATTACAAGTTGATTTATGCTGTTTCGATTTGACGTTTTTTTTGTTTTGTTTTTTTTTTTCCATTTTATGGTTTTATAAATCATTTTCGCGCTATTTTCTATTTTGGCCATTCATCCATTTACATTAACGTAGTATTAAAGCTCTTGTTATGGTCTGCAACAGCCACTTTTCGTCTTAAGTTCCTAACAATAAATTTGAATATCTTCTTTAATCACTTGTTTTACTTCAAAAATAATAACCATTCCTTTTTTACTGCCCAGACTGGCATGGAATACACTGAACGCACAAAATTCTGAGTACTTCAGCTCTTATGTCATATTACTTTTGCTTTGATACTGATGTTGTATGCCCCCTACGAAAACCCTTGACATGCTCTTTCAGTATTACTAACTTGTATAAAGTTATTTTACACGAGCTTTGATGGCCGGGCCCAGAAAACTAATGCAAAGATCTCTTCGCAATTTGGCACGTTTTTACGTTTTTACTACGAAAGATTAGATTTTCGCTTTTCAAAGCGTTTGGCTAGCTCCGTGTGAATCAGCAAACATTGGATTGTTTACATTTAGACAGGTTACTGACGTAGCAGTCTTTTCAGTGAGCAGGTGATTTATTTTCAATAATGATTGCCAAGAGTTTTAACGGTGACAATGGATAACATTTAAACAACTGCGGTTTACCGCGCTGCGTAATAACAATAAAATCTTTGCTTTCCATGTAGATGCCCCGCTCGCCTGCAGTTTCATTGGCTACTGCGGTGTGTAGCGAAAACAATTTTGCATGCATCAGATTATCATTATTTAATATTTTGGTTTATGGTGGACTCCTTTACGAACTCTTCTTCGCAGGTCATGATGACGGCGAGTAAAGCTTGTATTTGAATTCTGAACGAAATTTTCCTTCATGGCTGGGCCCAAGTCATCGCTGACGTTCTCATCTCTACAAAAGTACACCCGGAGACGCCAGCTATTCGCGAAAAATGGATTTTACCTCGCAATCAGTTCAACTGGTGAGGTGACAGGAACGAACGATGAAAGCTGTTTATACGGTAACGAAACTTTTCTACTCATTTGTTTAGTTTCTTGCAATCTCGATTGTGCGAACTTTAACGTGGTTTCCAGCCACGAATTTTACTTTGTAGGTTAAACTGAGTCGCGTATGTGCTGATTGCTTTTTAAAGCCACATTCCACAATAAATCAAATATTACAAGCTCTCGAAAGTGACCGAGAAATTTCCATATCATAAACAGCTAAGCAGAGAAAAAATAAGAATTGTAAGGACTGCCGCGTTTTTAGAGCACATTATTTACTAGCTTTAGAATGAAGCGATAATGTTATTTGAAAATTACACTTCCAGATTCTATCCCAGCATTGTTTTAAATTAAACTGCTCGTTTTACAGTATACGGGAGCAATGGGAAATTATACGTCTATATTGCTTACGTGCCATCATTTTGTATGACTGAAAATCAATATATAACGAATACAACCTAACTTATTTCTCGCTTCAGGTCGCTTACTAAGTGAAAGTGATAATTAATTCACGCTTAAATCTCTTTCCTCCGAGTCTATTGTGTTTACGTATTTGCATATAAACGTATTTACTCGTGATGTTTTACCATTTGAATAATGAAAACTCCGCATTATATTTCTTTTGATATGAAATACTTTTCGCTTTTTCTTCTTTCTCTTTGTGGTGTTTTAATTATTCGCAATACAAACTTGAAATGACACTTAATAACTGAACACAGATCTCAGATATATTTTTATGTTTTTTTTATTATCTTTTTTCTGATATTATAAATGGCATTCTCATGTTGGTTAACTAATCAGTGTTGTCTGTTTACAACAGCCTTTGAGGAAACTGCAGTGTTGCAGTTTAGATGTGTTTAAATTATACTATATTGTCACATTTTATTTCAAAAGTAGAGCATTTTGCTGCTCCTCCTCGCATTCAGACGTCCTTACACTCCCAATTTGCAAGCTAGATGCAAAATTTAACATTAGTCCACTAGTAAATAACGCTGAATTCTCTGCCCTACTTGTTATTTCCATGGTTTGTAAAGCAAACGAGTCACTATGGCAACTTCATTTCTCAAACAGTATATTTCGTACATCAAATAATTAGAATCGTGGAACCTGCAAAAGTCATACTAAAAGTAACTGTTAAGTTTCAATAGGAAAGGTCATGAATGCTAGAAAAAAATTATGTTGTCAGATCCCTAAACTCAAGAGTTTAAAAAGGTAACTAAATTTTGCTATCTGAAAGAATAGAAAGATGTCTTATCTAATATTGTTAATGCGCTGAAACCAATATACCATAATTGATGTGTCTGGTTTTACAGTTACAGGAGTGAAATAGATTCCAAGTCCCGCGTGCATATATAACTCGATAATTGCACGCTGCACGCTCACCCTTTCCTTTATTATAAGGGGAAAGTCATCCACTTTTGGTATTTTTGGTGTCTACATTTTTACAAATTCGGAACGGAAAATTGTGTATTTGCCGTTACAATTTGACTGGGCTTACTTAGTCAAGCCCCATCAAAATGTGGTCTCCTGGATGTCCGAGAATAAGCTGTAGAATTCACATCTAGCATATAGCTTACATTGTGGATTAACACATGCATTTTAGAGATCCTTACTGTACAGAATTTTCATTGAATCAAGCAGAAAAACCAAAAATGGTGGGACTTAACCGCCATACATATGCAAGTTACTTCATTTTAATTTACTAGGTTTATTCTCTGAATTAAATCTTTAGCGGTTTTGCAGTTTCTCTCTATTGGCCCAGATCTTATCGCCATTTGGGGTCTTAAAGCCAAGAAGTATCTGGCGGTAGATAACAAAGGAAAAATCTTCGCTACGGTAAGTTTTTATGGTGACATTCGGGCGAGACTTACTGTGGATAAATTTGTTTTTATATAACAGATATCAAAAGTGTGGTTTTTACCATGAGACATGATAAAAATTTCTTCTAGAAAAGATAAATAGATTTGCACACGTCAGCAATTTTAAGCCATTTTTCTTCGCCTCCTTCTTTTTTCCTCCTTCTTATTAATCTACAAAGAATTAATCTCAAGGGGCCGTTTGAGATTCGCGGTGGAAGTGTTCTTTTTGTATTTGTGTTATATCAAATTTTCTAATAGTTCCTTTAATTTTTCTCTGTTTCTAAAGGAAGCTGAGAGAAAGGAATGTGTATTTCGTGAGTTTTTCGGAAAGAACTTTTACAACATATTTCGTACGTGCCATTCCGATACGGACGGCAAAGGGTGGTACCTGTCAGTTGACGAGAATGGCAAAGTAAGCGCTGAGAAAGTATCTTACAGTGACGAACCGAGACTCCATTTCATCGTGAAAACGCTAAAGGATCATGAGGTGGACGATGGAGAAAGAAGTGAAACCATTTCTAACACCTTAAACGAAAACAATAAAAGACGTGATAAGAAAACAAAGAAGGACTTTGGATTTCCTTCGTCCGAAGTCGTGTGGATCTTGCAGGATCCCTTCAATTGTGATGGTTGCATGTCTGACATCATGTCAAGTACACCCAGTCCTCCCAGCTCCTCCTGCATCTCTGGCAGTTCGGCATCTACTGGTGAGTGGACTGGATCTGGTGATAATTCGACCTCGGTGTAGTGAACGAATATAATATATATGGACTCTGTCGAATCACAATAAAAACTTACCGATTGGGAGTTTCCATAACACAGATTGTGCATGTGGACGTGCACGTTTGGAGTCTTATATCATATACGTGCTTTGAAGGGAAGGTGAACCCAAGTTTTGGACTCTTCAAGAGCCTTCGAGGTTGTCCCCGTTGTGTCACAAATCAGAGAAATTCGGCAATTTGCCGTTATCGGCTTTTCCTTGAGTGGACTCAGATTTTCACTTCCGTGCAACAGTAGGTGGCGATCATCTCCTGCTTTAAGTAATTTGTAGGATCGACCTTTAAATTATTTATTGAAACTATAAACTATAATGGATAAGACTGTGAACGAAAATTACGTGTCGGCCTAGAGTCCCAGACACGTAGGCCAAAACTAGAACAACAGGCGAACAGTTGCAAGCGACAAAATAATGGTTATAACTTTTCTCTTGTTCGAGGCAGTAATTTTAGAAAAAAAATGATTCAGTTTGAAGGGAAGTAATTCCCCCTTTTCTTTCCAAAAACAATCCGAATCTTATTCTCTCGTACTTTGACTTGGTTATATAAACCTATTTTAAAGCCGATAAGTGATAAGTGTTTCTGATTCAAATAAGGAAAATGGCAAAAGGAAAATTCCGAAAAGGAGACTAAATTTGCAATGATGTGCCGTAAGATTCTCAGGTGTCTTCTCGTCAATTGAATTCCAAAACTAAGTTCTATTTTTTTTAATTGAATATTATTTGAAGGTACTGAAACTGTTTCCCGTCGCCTGTCGCTAAGGATGGCATGGATGGAAATGGATATGATTGAAACTGGAAAAAAATTGGCCAATTTTTTCGAGTTTTGATGCCACGTGTTCCAAAAATCCTCAAGGAATTTACTTTGGTTAGCCCTCTCTTATAAAATTAATTTGATATCTTCGTCGTAGCTTTACAGAAGCATTTTGTTTATGATTAAAGCCTCAAAGCAACGATTTTAGCACAGAATTGACCTAAAACAGCAAAATCCTCGTGGAACTACCCCTTTAAGAAGCTACGAAATCCAAGAAAGTAAGCGCCTGCAGATCGATCCGTT
This sequence comes from Platygyra sinensis, assembly GCA_019787425.1. Classification (NCBI taxonomy): domain Eukaryota; kingdom Metazoa; phylum Cnidaria; class Anthozoa; order Scleractinia; family Merulinidae; genus Platygyra; species Platygyra sinensis. The sequence continues at coordinate 25,361 of JAHPZR010055644.1, read as the reverse complement.
CTCAATAAATATAGAAGCAGCCCCTTTACTCCTTCGTTCGTCAAGCAAGAAGCGAAAACAAAAGTGAGAGCAAAATCTGACTGCAAGAGCGTGTGAACGAAAGAAACATATTTCCCCTCCATTTTTTCTCTAGAGGTCGAGGAGCCATTTCCTTCCCGCTCGACTAACAATGGAAAACGTGTACCGTTCGTTGTGGTTTTAAGGTAATTCCCTTGAAATTGTTCTACTATCAAACTTTTTTTTGAAACTTGGCGTAATGAACATTCATGATATGAACATTATTAAAATGCAATAAAAAAAAATGGGGTCACCGTACTTGTTTACGCGTCAGCAGGCTCTTAAAATGGGGTATTTTTACTGGTTGCCCGTTAAAAGTTCGAATCACCTTCATACAGAATTAAATCTTGGTTACTTGAAAGGCACAAAATTTTGTCGTGAAAGTAAAGCCTCATTTATTGACACAAGCAGTATTGCTTCATTTAAGCCGTTTTTGATTGCCTGGTTGCGGGGATATTGCACTTTTTCGGACAGTTCTGTGGTTAACTTGAAGTCCTCGCCTTGGTCAAAATACACCCAGTTGGGAATTATTTTCCAAAAAAATCATGTTCTGCTATCAAACTTTTTTTCCTCTTCAAATATGTTCTTCATTAGACTATTCTTAGCAAATATCTGAAATAAAAATCGGGGGTCACCGTGCTCGTTTAAGAGAAAAGGAGAGTTTATTCCCTTATCCAGCTTAGTTTGAGGGAAATCTCTTACCTTTTGCACGTGCACGCGCTCATGTGCCCGTGCTGATGACGCGAAAATCGTGCGCAGTAGAGATGCCCAATGCAATACTAAGGAATTACCTTAACAGTTGAAAAGCTAATGTTTTAATATATCACTGTGATATCTGACTACCTTGTATATACCTTGCAAAATTAAATAGTTTTAACTGCATACCGATGATATGGTACTTTTGAATGAGTCGATGAGCTATATTAGTATAGCTCAAGAACTTAGCTATGAGTACTTTGATACACAGCGCTAGTTAATAGTACCTATAGATGCGGAGTTTGAGAATCCTGTATCCAGTTATACAACGCATCCTCTTGATCTTGTTTTGTTAAACAAATGGCCCTTTCCACGGTTAATTAGCCTTCCTCGTTTACACTACAATTAATGTAATCCAACGTGGATGCGAGGGAATTTCGGGCTAAACAACAAAATAGCCCGAAATTGCCTCACAAACATGCTAGATTTTATTGTAATGCAACTGAGCAGAGTTAACCGTGAAAAAGGGCTATCGTTCATCCAAGTTTTTCTATATGCAATTTGACATTTTTAATAGGGAGGGAGACTGAGGGGTCCAAAGGGCGAAAAAATATATCGAACTACCGCGATCTCGTTATTGTAAGGTGTTCCAGACCTCATCTTTTGTTGTGATCAATAAACCCATCTTACTATATTTCAAATACAGTTATCCCTTTATCTTGGAACCGCTTTTGAATTTCCTGTTTCCGTTAATTTTCTCAATAAATATCCCGCATCCCATAAACAGCTTTCCGTTTGATAACCCGATTATTTCTGCCCTTTAATGACTGTGTGATTATCCATATACAGGTGATAATTATTGATATTTTGCTTACTCTACCTTTAACAGCTTTTAGTAGGGTTTCCAGAGACTATTGACTAGAAGTTTGACTAGAAACACTATCGAGTTTCTCACTTAAAGTTTTTATAAAATCGTCATGCAAGTTTAGACATCACCCTGACTTTTGAGCAAAGGTCTTCCAACGTGTAAGCAAACTTGCGAAGTTTCGTGAGGCCGAAGTTGGGAACGCCAATATTCGATGTTTCCGATTTGATTGTCTAGTTCGCAACGTAATTTGCTACTTCATACTTTAGCACTCCGCTTTCCGAAGAGCTTGGCAACGCGGCACGGAAAAGAAATATGAAATCAACTGCAATGACTGGTCACATGACGGAAAACGTTAATTGCGTTTCTCGAGGTACTGTCAAGTCATTACGTGATTTGTTATATAACGCAACGAATCCATTAACAGAATTCACACGCAACGGCGGTCGTCGGTCAGGTTTCGCACATGACAGTACATTGTTACCCTCTGACGTCATAGATTTTGCAATGTTGCAAACTCAGATACTTTTGGTGCGAAAATTTTTTTGTTAAACGTCATGTGACTTCAAAGTAACCAATAAGAGAGTGCGCTGTTGGGGAAAAATGTATTGCTTTATTACAAATTGCGTCATCAATTTTGTTGTTTGGCATGATACCGAGCCTCGTAGTCCTAAAATCATGGTACACGTAAGTTACAGATATTTTTTTGGAATTTTGCTACAGCACAACGGTGTGGTTACTTAAGAAACACATTTACGGACACAAGTGATCTTTCCACTGGAATGCTCCACAACCCTTAACACTCATTCCAGCCTTTATAGTTATTTCATTACGTTAGGAGCATGCTCAGAAAAAGATCGTTTATTTTGAATCGCCACTGCATCCAGTTGATCCAAGTGTTTAACATGTCCTGCATCGACGACGACATTTCGATCGAACCCACGCACTTGTCTTGCAACTTCCCTGCTTTGCCCACGTTTTACACATCACATGACTATCGGAGCACCTGTGGACTGTGCGTAGAAACAAAATTCGACTGTTATTCTTAAAAGTAAGATGTCACACTGTTCAAAGTGAAATATATGGACTTGGCTGTACACTTGGTCGAAACAGTTCTTTAATTGGGGAAAGCCACCAAGGAACCGTTCGATTGGTTGTCCACTGAACTAACAGATATAAGTTCAAAGTTCGTCTTGACAAATTGTTACGCAAAAACTTTGAGCTATGCCGAATGATATAATATAACTACATGTAAGTAAATGCAACTTGGTACTTCAAACTTCTTAACAGAAACAATTGTCTAAGAACAAACATTATTTGCCTATGTTCTAAGATGTTCTTTTGTCTGTGGATAGAACTGTACATCTGCTCTTGTTCAACACAAACCTCTTTTAAGTATGCATTCCTTTAGAAAACACCGTCGCAGATCAGTGGGTTTTGCTTTTCCAGTACATGCCGTGGCATTCAGTGGTTTATTGTCGCTCTTGGAACAAAATACTCCTCTTATCTGATGCCCAGAACCACAAGTCTTAGAACATTTGCTCCAAGAGCTCACCTACAAATATATTAAAAATAAATATGCACTGAACGTTTCGCTCGTCATTTTTTTTTCTACTTCCCGCCACCATTTCCGTGTACCTGTTACTAATTTCTGTGTAACTTATTATTGTCGTACGTTGCATGCTGTTGCTTCTGTTCATGTTGTTATTGTTTTTTGCTGTTGTGGCATGTTGCTTAGAGGAATAAACAGTTGCACCCTATTTGCAACCAAGTGGAATGCGCTGGTGTTCCCTGTCAATCATCTCCATTTTAAAAGTTAGTCTTTTAGCCGAAATTAATTTATGGGTTGATAGACCAGAAAGCTGAAGCGTTTTAAGAATAATTTTGATAATCCTCGATCATGACACAACCCTGCAAGGCGGATGCAAAGTGCAAAATTGTTGTGATCACTCTTACATGAAATACCTTGTATATAATTTATTGGAACTGTAAATTTATTACAATTTCTCTGTTGCAAATGGGCAGACCTACAGTGCGGAGGCGGTGTGTTTTTATTTCCCTTTGTATTATTCATTTCTTGAGAGAATGGATAAGCCCAACTATCAAAAACTGGATCATTGGACAATTCAAGAGTCATCTAATAAGCTTGGCTATCAATCTTCTCACATCTCACGTACGCTCGTGCATTAATTGTTAATTAGGTTAAACTTATCACATGTACTCACCTTCCAGACTGGTGATGATGATACTTGGATCTTTCTTCTTGGACAAGGCTCAGTGTTGCACCTATATTGGCACAAGATTCATTGTTGTGATTCCTTCACCACTGAGTGATACTATCTCCCTTCGTGCTTATTATATTTTCCACAAATTGATACGAAATTGGTCGCAGTTTTAATTTGCGTTTGATAGAAAGTAATAATTTCGCTTACTTCTGTATAGTAACTGGTGCTTTGTCCTTGCACAATTTCCAGGAAGTAGATGTCATATTTTTTCCAACGCACATCTTAGTGCGGCGTTTGATTCCACCTCCACAAGTCCTACTACAGTCTTGCCAGTCTCCCACGTGCCATTTATATTCAGAGGGGCATGGGTGCGCGTTGCATTCTTGCCATGCTGCGGGTGGAGGATCTGTAAGAAAGAAAAAAGTTTGCAAATTTGTTTGATTGCAGAACCTGCCCCATAATTTCCCTTTTTAGTGCAGAGTGCACTATTGGGATGGTTTGGGGGTTGACGCCGCTAACGCACTATGGCAATGAGGCAATAAGGCCCTAAGGCAATAAGGTGTAAACTTTAATGTTTGTTTAATTCATTAACTCCTATTAATTAATTAGCCTTGTTTTGAGGGGGTGGGGTAGGTACCTTTGGTTGCTACGAAAAACATACCATCCCTACATTTCTAATTGGATAACGTCACAAAACTATATATGGCTCCAATATTCTCTTGTTATCCTAGTGGTACTATTCTCTTAAGAACATAAGCGATTTACACGAAGCGCATGCGCAGATTGATTAGCGTTGGTGTTAACTATATGTTAGGTAAACAATACATTTCATACCCAATTATACACGAACGTTTAGTGCTTTTCCTTGTGGTTGAACACAGTATGTAAGACGCATGCGCTCTAGCATTGTCAGCATGATACAATCCGTTCTGGAGTTCACATTCATGCGTGCGATACCACACTCTCGTCTTAACGGGTGATAGCAGTCACATTTCTGGTAATATCAGTTCCCCCTTTTAGTGCAAAGAACGCTTTTGTGACAGCGTATCTTTTGGAATCATCCTTAGCTCGGTTCAAAAATGCAGTGTGCTGTTTTCAAACTATTTTGTGTTTGCTAAGCTTTAAACAGGGAAACGAATGGATCTCCTCAGTCGCTTGTTTATTTTCTCTCCTATGAAAGAGAACAAGAAGTTCACAAATGTATTCACCCGAAACGTTTCCGAGTTAGCGGCATTAAAATTAGTAATGTCGTGACAAAAGAAGCTTCTTAAATATTGCTGTAGACACTATGGCACTTACGGAAACCGCGAATAAATTTAGTCAGTCTTTGAGGGGACTCATGATAATTTGATAATTTAGTTAGTAATTGTTTATCGATGATATGAAAATTTGCCTCTTGATTGAAACAGAATCATTCCTCTTCCAGTTTTTTCATAAGTTAATAACATTTTATTTTTTCTCAGCAAAAAAGCGAGCATATCTTCTTTGTATGTTTCTGACTTTGCGAGGAAAACAAAAGTATCAAGTTACAAATGTTGGCGTTGAAAAACTAAAAGTATCACGTTTGCTAGTTCAACGTATTATGAATTTAGAATGAACGAAAGTCAATGTAAAACACCACAGTAAAATTTAAAACCGTCTTGACAAACAGTAATTGTAAGTTATTTTTGGGCCTTGAACTAACAAGTTACATACAGGCAGCAGATGACTCAAAACGTACTGACAGTCCTGCATAACACTCTGCACTATCTGAGATTGTCTCACTAGTTATAGACTGAGGTAACAATATAGTGGAATGCTCTTTTAAAGGTTCTTTATGATCAAGATAAATGTTTTAAGTGGAAAAAAAGAAACTAACAATACCCTCGCACAAAGTGTCTTCCACCTCTCTCTTGTCGTCATCGCCGCAAAATGTCTTCCTATTTCTTTGGCCTCCACCACAAGAAACCGAACAGTCGTCCCAGTCTTTTGCATACCACTTGTAGCTTTCTTTCTTTTCCGTCTTTATCTTGACCTCACTTCGCTTGTAATTCTTCAGTTCTAAAAAAACGGAGAAGACTAAGTTTTTGTTTGACTATTCTGATAGGTTATTTGGAGTTTGGATATAAGGCGTGGATTGAGCTGTTAATTTTGCCATAACGCTTCATTGAATAACGAGAATGGGTGCTTTTACACAACCTGTAAGACTTTTAGGCTCAGAGATTTCTCAGGCCAAAGGTTTTCACTAATGTCTGAGCGATTTTGTCTTTGCGAAATTGGAATAGAAATGTTTCGCGGGACTTACACTTTCCGATTTTAACGAATCACTGTTTTTCAAGATAATTAAATTTCGCGCATCAAGTAACTGAAATTACGAAAATGAATTATCGCTAAATTTAGTGATAATAACATAGTACCTTTTGACTCAAACTGAAGACAATCATGCAATCTTAAACTGTGATAACTCACCTTTCTTGCAAATATAGCTTCGTTCCATATCACATCTATCTGTACCCCAGCCTTTCCTGTTCATCATTAGGGAACAGTCTAATCCAAATCGAGGCTCTCCTGGATTCCATGCATTGTAAACAACTTCTGTATCATCAGGCCAGGCAAAATTACCTTTACTTGGGCTATACTTGGCACCTAGAAATAGCGGCACATTTGCCGTACTATGAGAAAGAAACAGCTTGCTGTCTTCTTGTTCTCTTTTATTCATCAGTCAAAGTGCGCCTGGTCTCTCTTTGTGACTGCCAATATCACTGTACGATTAACAAGCTTTTAAGCACTCTAAAGAACTTTTTACAATAGTATTAAGCCCACATTTTTGCTAATTTACAGTGCGTTTTTCCCGCAGAAAATAGTTAAGCATGTAACCCTCATTGATTGAACAAGGCACGAAGTGACGCAAATGTGGATTTTGATTGACTCCTCGCGTCCTCTTCTTTTATCTTCATTGTATGTCATAAGCAGGTCTTTCTAACGTCCATGTCAGCTTGAGGCTCCCTTTTTCATTTTACACAACGAGCCTTTAGAAATCTTGACAAAAAACGTTCTATCCTGAAAGGTATTTTGCTGCAAGAGACCGTTACTTATAATAATTTAAAGGAGCTGCGTCACGGTTAAACGGTTTGAAAAATTTAGCCTAAATTTCTCAATTTTGTTGTTGGTAATCCGTGTCAATCTTCGCCATCCCTGACCATCCATGTTCCCTTATGGTTTATTATTACGTATTTAGTGTTTTCCAATCTTTCTAAAGTATTAGTTTCAGGTTTTCTTCAATTTAAAGGTAATTTTGTCGATGGTCAAAATAATTCAAAAAAACCGTGAAGCAGCCCCTTCAGTAAAAGCAAAATATCCCCACCGAGCCAGTAAAACAGATTGTTCAGGTTGTCCTTCTCCAGTTCTCCTCGCAGAAAGGTTTCCTCTTCACTGCTCCTTAGAGTTAGAATTCCCGCTCCATTATTGAGGCACGAATCGGTCGCATCTTGAATATTTTTCTTGTCTAAGTTCACTTGATAGCAAGCATTATTGAAAAAAAGCCAGTCCCTTGGACAGGTTTCTATGCAAATGAAGACAAAACGGACATACGTATATCATAATCTCAATAGGGTTACCAGAATAGGGTGACAAAAGTTGACTCTAGTGTGGCTCTTTGAATCAGTAACTCGATGAATAACAGATGGACAAAAAGTGCATGATACATGTAATGTATCGATAAAGACTATATACGTTCCCTACACCTGCCCTACCGACTGGGCGTGTGCTTGTTTGTGGAGTATGGTACAATGGATAGATAGGCCGATTGGCTGTTGTATGGACAGAATCAACATGACGTACTTAGCACCCCGCAAAAACATACTGCATCTGGTAATAACTGAGCATACGTTACCGCATTGTTTTCCATAGCATTTACGAGATTGTATTGGCAGTTTTGTCTTGCTGCAATATTTCGAAGACACTTTTTTTCCTGCGCTCTTTGCACAGTAGACGTATCGTGTCTGTTTTCCTGGGCCACAAGGAGTTGAGCAATCATTCCAGTGTCCAGTGTTCCACATGTGTGGATAATCTGCGTAAAAACACAGTTAGCAATAAGACTGATTTCCACGGTGGAGTGGAGGAAGCGTGTCCTAGTAATTAGGGTGCTGGATTTGTAATCCTAAGGTCCCGAGTTCAAATCCCGCGCCTTGCCACTGGATGGGTTTTTGTTTGGTGGTCCCAGATTCAACTCCTCCGCGCTTTGTAAGTAGCCATGCCTCTGGTCAGTCTCCCGCCATCCGAGATTTTTAAGAAGGTTCTGTTCAATTTACAACATTTTTTTTTCCTCATTACATTGTCCTCAGACTTGGACACTTAAATAAAGTGATTTATTTTTATTTTTATTTTATATATTTTACTATTTGTTAAAATAGACTGGTTGGGATGGCCATTGAATTATGGTAAGGCTCTTTCCTAAATCAGCAACCCAACCAAACAAAGCAATTATTTTCGGTTGATAAGAGACTGGAAATAAAACTGAGACATGCATTTACGCCACTCCCTTCAGAAAGAAAAAAGAGGACTACCTCCACCGAACGGATTTTGCACATTTTTGCGAAATTTCCGAATTCTTCGGCCAATTTCGCATTCTTTGGCACCCATCATATGCATACAGCTGCAATTAATGGCATGATGTGTGGGGACATGGACAAGTATATGTTCTTTTTTTGATGGGTCTTTGGCATTCATATCCTATGACATAACGAAGATATCGGTTGCAAAGATTACTGATTGCTGTAAAACGATTTATGAAACCTTTATAGACCGCTTAATTGAGGTATTCATCAATCCATTGTCTACCGCAGCACACTGACTTTACCAAAGCTCACGAAAAAAAATTGTAGTCTTAATTACGCCAAAAAAGAAATCGTATTGAGACTACTTCACATTGTTGATATACATTCACCACCTTCACCTATCCTCTTCGTGCCTCGTGGCACATAGGGCCTTAACGCAATGTTTATAGATTCAACTATTCTCTAATTCTCCGGTCTTACTGTTCATCGTGTGTATACTTTTTTTTCCCCTCAGCTTGTCCAATAGCTGAGGTGGGGCTACCAAACCACGATTACAACAAGTTGAATTTCGTTGTAGTGTAGTAACATGACTTGTATTACCTGGGCATCCATACATGGTATTTATCATCAGGATATCGTTAGGTGTCAGGTATCGTCTTTGGCCAATGCGGTTTTGATACTTCGGGTCCTTGGTCTTGATTGTCATCAGATAATGCCTTCGTTCTGAATCTAGTTTTGCAAAGTAGTCTTTCCCGTAATGCATAATACTCATGTAGTCGTATTTGACTTTAAGTTCGTCTCCACCGCCGTGGTAGTATTTCTTGAACTGATCCGATTTACCTGTAAGGAAGATATGACCGAACATTTTCAGTTTATATTTAACACGCTAGGAGGGAGAGGGGGTTAGACTGCTGTAGAATATATAGAGATGGCGTCAAACAGACAGACTGTGAAGCTACTTAGAACGTAGCAGATCAGTGTAAAACCTAAGCTGTTTTCAATTTCTTCGTTTTCTTTTCGAAGAGTACCTATTCTTGCCACAAACAAGCCATTGATTCTAACTATGAAATTCGTAATTTTCTTTGTGGTGAGTTTCTTATTTTAATGCATCCAAATCTGAACACATACCTGGTAGTATATTGTCCCAAAGTATCTGTATGTACTTATCCCTGTCTGGGCGAGACTGTGTGTGCCATAAGCCAAGTGAGTGCCCCACCTCATGAATGACGCTACCAGCAGGACAGTGATCTCCAAGTTTGATTGGTTGATAGCCACCAATTCGACCAATCGAAGAAGCGCATCTGAAACAAAGTTAAGTATATAGAAATGAAGAGAGTACTCACCGTCCTGTAACAATTCAAGCTCACCATAAAATTACCGTTGCAGCCACAAGTGTCATTAACGGGCTATCTGTGTCATTGGGCACACAGCGGTCAAACGCAAAAATCCAACGCCACTTCCGGTTTTCGCCGCCTCGAACTTCGTAAGAGTTTGAAGAGAAAACCTGCAAGACTTCTGTAGGAAAATGTTATAAAAATAGTACTGTGAGAGAAAATTACAAGCTGGGAGGACCATCACTAAATGTCCTGGCCATATGCGAAGTTTAAAGCTTAACTTTTCAGCGACTGTCTTAACTTTGGGCTTGAAAGCGAAAATTTTCGAAAATTTAAGACTTTGTTAAGCGAAAGTTTTTGGGGGGAACTGCGCACGCGCGCCCCGTTTGACCGCTGTGTGGTCATTGGGTGTCTATAAGTTTTCTGATTCACTGAAAATTTGGAAAACCATCAAAAAGGTGCTAAAAAGTTGACCAATCAAAGAAAGTGAAAATTAATGGCAACGGTGTCAACGATTTCACCAATGAAATCCAGTTGTGCGCGTACAAGACATTACAGCGGTTAAAAATGCTTTTCAGCCGATTCTTGTAGATCCGAGTAGCTGCGTGCTGATTTAAAACTTGTAAATTTTCTTGTTGCGTTAACTTACAATAATCTACACTCAGTCTACAAGCTACCTACTCCGGCTACTATATCAAGCGCTTATCAATTGCACAAAGTTATTTTTTTTATCTCTATTTCATATTTTTTGTTACCTGCGACTTAACGGGTTCTTTTCTCTGTATAACTCGACCCAGTCTCTGTGGCCTGTTTTCTTGGGGATAAACTTGACACAGGTCTGCTCAAACCAGTGACGTATGCCGTGATAAAACTTATCAGCTAAATGGTGCCCGACTGATCGAGAAGAAATAAAATTTTAAACGAAGACTTAGTGATAGAATAATACAGTGGAATCCCCATATTTTTCGAACCTCCAAGGGAAATGAAAATTGGTTCAAAAAATGGGAGAGTTCGAGAAATCGGGGGGAAATTTTCAATGTTCAACTGAGGAGATGGAACGACTTTTTGTTCGAGTTATCGAAAGTTATCGCGTTATCGAGAGGTTCAAAAAATGAGAGAAATCTAGATACCATGCACTGTACTTATTTATCCTTGTAGTTTCACCGCAGCTGATGCAAGTGTTCTGCTTCCTATTTGAATTCAACAGGTGGTTAACTGTTCCTGTATTTCAGTATCGCTTATAGTCGAATCAAGATTTCGAATCATTAAGTTTCATCGAATCATAAAGTTTCATTAAAAATCCGCTTGCATGAGCCCAGACTCGAGCAGCTGCTACATCCAGCTATGTTTATTGAATATTGATTTGTCATTGTTTGTTTGCATGGTCCTGAAAAGCCCCGATGGGGAGCGCTTCATTACCTATACATTTTTATTTTTTATATACATCGCCGGATGAGGCAAGTAGGTGTGGTAATAAATCCGGAAGGAACGAAAGATTATTACTACCATTATCTCAGTAACAAAACATAACCTTTAAAAAACATAGCCTTTATAATACATTGGTGTGAAAGGCCGCGGGCGGGAAGATCAAAGCTTTTGCTCTCCTAGCAAATTTCACCCCGTAAAATAACTATCACGAAAAAACATGCATGGTCTTATAAAAACAACGTGGCCACTATTTGCCAAAGGGTGCTCGATAAGAGACAATGCACCATGCGCTACAGACCTTATAAAAAACAAAAAAGAAGTCCAAGGTATTGCTTATCTTACCAAGATCAGGTGGAATGTAATATGGCACAATTCTTTCAGGCCATAAAAAATCCGCTTGAGCCCAGACTCCAGCGGCTGCTACATCCAGATGAAAAGGTGTAGTCATGGCTTTCTGCACTTTAGTGAGTAGGATGTCCCCTTCAAAGTCTTCCAAGGAAGGAATGGTACCTTATAAAAACGGTAACAAATCGATTTCAAAGGCAATATCTTCAACCTTTAACTATGGGCATTGCCTAAGTCATGCATTTTTCGTCGACACTGCTTAAGGCCCGGTTCATACGCGGCATTTCTGCCGTGTCGGATGCAATTCAAACAAAAGATAATGTAGCAAATCATCTCATTATCTATTATCTCAATTGCATTCGACACGGCAGAAATGCGACGTATGAACCGGGCCTTAGGCATACTTTTGGTTTGGCTACAACCCTGTTAGCATTTTTTTCCTGCATTTACCCGTTATCTTATAAACGTTGATAGCTTCATGGCCTCCTTCTCCTTCAAAGCATTCTTGTGATACTCCGTGGTCTTTGTATCTGGCTCGAAGTTTGTCATCTGCCAAGCACTCACCGCCATTCTGAACCGCAAAGTACTTAAATCCTATGTCATTCGCGACTGTTGCGCACTTTAGGACTGAATTAACTCTGGAAATAAATTGATAGACACTGAGTAAATGTAATCAAATGGAGACAGTTGAAATAAGAAAATGATTTCACTCGTGTTTTGTCAATATTACTTTAATTTCCCGGGCCTTTAGGCAAATTACGCTTACAATCGTGTGCTTCTTATATCGAGAAAATTTCGCGGCAAGCATTTCCATGGAAATTTTGTAATTCCACACGCAATATTTTAAATTAACGCTGAAATTTCTCGATAAATTAAGAAGTAAATTGCCACCTTTCTATTAAGTCTGGTAGCACAAGCTCTTTGAATGAGGAGTTTGCTACTTTGTTCGCTCAATAAGATTTTACTGGCAAAAATAGAACATAAATTAATTTGTTACGCCTCCAGTTAAGAGCATAATGGTAAATATTGATATAAATCAATCAGTCACTCAAACAATCAATCAGTCGATAAGTCAATAAATATTAAATGTAATTTATCTGGCGAATATGTTTTATTGAAGACCATGAAATTCGCGTCATTGGAAGTGGTCACAAAATCTTCAAAACTCTTTTCACAGCATTCTCTGGAATCTTCGGAAAAGCTTGTGAAGTTTTCATAAACTCCACCGTTTTGTTTTTGGAATATCGCTAAGTATCATCATGAAAAGAAAATGTCCTGGAGTATCTTTGTGGAAAACAGGCTTTACATCTGACAAAGGCACTGGCTTCTTTCAACATAATATGTTGTGTGTGCTCGTCATTAGATCATTGCTCTACCTGTCCCAGTAAAATCCTTCCAGTCCGTAGTGATGTCCCTCTAAGCTCGCTACTGCTGCTGTATCATTTTCCGGGAGATGCCAACATCCTAGGTTATCGTAACCTTGAACAAAAGTAGATTTTAAGTAGAGAAGTAAAATGTCTATTTTTCTGGCCACGTGACACCAATGAAACAGCTCTCGCAAAGCTTGAAATGCTATTTGTCGTCATAGTTTTCGCCGCTGTTATTATTATGGCATTCATTCATTTCATTCATTTTTTTATTTACCATATATTCAATTTTTTACAGTAATTTTATATGATTTAACAGAAAAGAAAAAAAAATGGCGGGGAGACCCGTGAAGGAAACCACGGGGCTTATACTAAGTCAGGTCTCCTCACTTAAAAAAAAAAAAAACTGGTCTTAATATAAATAATTACAATATGGTCTTACGACAGCTAAGCATTGTTTCTGTTTGTTTGCTTTGTTGTTCTTGTGCAGACCAAGCAAAACCATGCCATTAGATTCATACTTTTTGAAAGAATGTTTGGTGAACAAGCCGATAGCGCTGTCCCTCCACTAAACCTTTTAGAACTTCTCACAGTAAACAATATTTACCGTTTGCATGCATTAAGATTTACTCACTTGTGGCCTAAGAACCTTCTTCCAAACGTTTTTCACTAATTTTTCAATACACTAGTAGCTTACATACTTATAATTAACAGATGGTAAACGCCATAGCGCGTACTTTTGAGTTATGGATGCACGCGGTAGGTTGCTAAGCAAGAAAGAACCGTAAGAGTCGCACGAGGCGAGAGCCTCGTGCGACTCAAGCTTCTTGATTTCTTAGCAAACCTCCCAAGTGCATCCATAACTCAAGAGTGCACGCTATTGTGTTTACCGTTTGTTTTATAATATAACATTGAGACATTGGTACAACAGAAGTCTTTTTATTGAGCTACATCACAAGGCGCGCGCTTTGCATTAGTTAGTGAATACGTCAACAGCATACACCCATGGGCAAATAGTAGACGCTGAATTAACCAATCAGAGCGCGCGCTTTGCTTTAGTTACGTTATAATACTAGATACGCCGCTAGCCAAAACCTCTAGAAATCACGAGTCAGAACCAACACCGGGAAACAAACTATATCCTACTTTAGTAAATTCTCAGCTCCGACTATTGCATTTCTAGCTTTTTGATTGGCTAAAACACTCCGACTATGAGCCAATAGTCCGAGTTTTACGTCATATGGAAAATAGTGCGCCAAGTTTAAAATTTTTCGCTTTGTAAAATTGTGGAAATAAAAATCGGCGGCAAAACCCGGTTTGAGAATTTACTAAAACAATTATTCCATTCGCCCTTGTTGGATATGAAGTGATTATAACCAACTCGCGCTACGCGCTCGTTGGTTATTCTATCACTTCATATCCAACGCGGGCTCATGGAATAATTGTTATATATCCTATATGGTATCCGATTTTTTTCATAATATTCCTTCTTATTGAAAAATCTTAATATGTGCCAATTTTCTAAATAAATTAAGCTATATCTCTTTTCTGAACAACTAGAAAACTCCAGGAAGTATTTAACATTTTGAAAATTCAATTCCTTCAAATTTTCCACTGCTTATAAAGTTTGGTCTGTCTCTCTGTGTTTGCACTTTATTTACTTATCTCTGTCAGCCCCTTCTTATTTTGTTTTGCACGTAAGAGGCAGGTGAACAACTCGAAAACCAGGTTCATTTATTCCCTTGGCTCGACTTTTTCACCCATTTATTCCCTAGTTATTGTAGTCTTTAAATTTGTAATTCTCTTGTCAAATTTGTTTTAAGTATCCGGATAAAAATATAGCATTATTGTTATTGTTGCATCTCAAACGCTATCGCACCATTCATGTAATACCTAGCAAGAGCTGCTATCTGACCCCTACTCACTCCTCCTCAGTGGGATGCAGGCTAAACTGTTGTCATTAAGCTCTCAAGAACCTCTTATTTCATTGGATCTTGTTAGCGCGAAGCTCTGTTGTTTCAGGGCTAATGTCCATTGTTACTATTGTTTGTATATCATTTCCTCCGCCTATCCTGTGAGACGTTCTGAAGAGCTTCGTGGCGACCCAGGCTAAATCAACCGTTTCTCCGTTGCAGAATTATATACTACAAGAGGGTCTTAACTAAAACTAAAACTTAACTTTCGCGGTCTGATCACAAATCGTATCCTACACATTTCTTCGAAATATTCGTATTTTATTTGGTCACTTGGAGGGTTTTGAAATAGCTTGTAATGACTTCTAAACAAAAGAAGATTTGACATGACCTCCTAAAGTTTACTTGTTAGATATATCTATTCATGCTTTTAAAGATCGTGTGCTTCGCGCCATCTTAACTTTGTTTGGGTCTTTTTTATGCTCTTGAGTAAGGACAGTGATGAATTCACCCTGCTCTTTAACACCTTGTAGGTTAAAATGCCATTTTCTATCAAAATCTATCAAAATCTTATGTCTTTTGATATGCATTCTCTTTTCAAGCGGGCAGGTATCCAAACCTCGAAAAACAAAAACATAACTGAGAGCAAAAGGGAAAGCGTAACGAATTAATAAGTAAATCATCTAAAACATGTGAAGTGGAATTCGCAGCGCTCAAAAACAGATTGACGGACGTTAAGAGTGAACTTCAGGAAGCCCTTGTGGTTTTACTTAGGCTCTATGATGGCATGTGACAACACGATGTTTACTTGAGGAAACCATCAGGAATGAACAGTACTTGAAAAGTCGACAGTGTTATTATCTTACCTAACTGGTTACCAGTCTCAGCAGCGGCCACCAGAAAACACGTGAGCAACGTCACACAGACAAGAAGAATCATGGAATCTCCGGCCAGAAATTTTTGGGGTCCGACACGGTTCTAATTACTACAAACTCTTGATTTTATGTTCAGTTTCCTTCGTTTACGGAACCCGGTTCATATCCCGCCAAATGGGATAAATTAGTAATGCGGGATTCTCATGGGACAAAAGGAACCCCGTTGTTATGTTTGACTGATTTGCAACCTGTTGCTCTTAAGCGCCTGTCAATCGCTTCAGTGCGAATTTACATAGACTTATGGGCAGTTATGGGACACGAATTCAAGGAAAATTACTTGACACGGAAGCATACGCTGATTGGTTGTTAAGGAGATCGATTCATACCCGCCGAATCGGATAAATTAGTAATGCCGGATTTTCTTAGGACAAAAGGTACCCCGTTGTTATGTTTGACTTATTTGCAACCTGTTGCTCTTAAGCGCCTGTCATTCGCTTCAGTGCGAATTTACATAGACTTATGGGCGGTTATGGGACATGAATTCAAGGAAAATTACTTGACACGGAAGCATGCGCTGATTGGTTGTTGAGGACAGGACTTGAGGACGTTCCGGTGCGCCCAGCGATACCACGCATCCTTTCTTCGCACGAAATTTATGTTACAACGTCACGCCACGTACATCAAGCGCACGCACTAAGGACGAAATATTTAAGCAAGTCACGGATTTTGGTCCTTTTCATAAATATAAAAGGCCGTCATAAATTCTTTTGTATATATTTAAATTAGCCTTACTAGACTCGTTTGGGAGTAAAAATTAATTTTGAATTCAGTACCAATTCTAAAACGAGGTTAGTCAGGTAATTTTAAAACTTAACAAAAACAAGAGAGAATCTATCCGTGAGAAGTTACAAATATTTCACTTTTTCTGCTCTTGCGTTGGCGAACTTTTTTCATTGAATTTGAATGGGCAAGGCTAATATGTATTATATTTCTACGCTTATTCTGCGTCAAAAAATGGCATCAAGTTTTAAAGATACTTAGCTGTGTAGAATTGAGTGCGTTTCAAAATATTGATCTTTACTTTACATTGTTTTAAGTTGAAAAAAATATTCCTAAACACATTTTAAGCGCGAATGCCTTATGAATGGAATCAGGCCCGTAAACAGACCTTCCCCACGTTCCAACAAACAATGGCACCAAGTGGAAGCAGCTCTATTTCAAGAATTTCATCTTTACATCAAAAGTGCTAACCGCTCGGCCGGATACAAAACTTGACTAATAATGGTGAGCTCGAAACTTGTGATAGACAACTTCTCCTAATACAACATCAACCTCGCTTGGGAACCTACTTAACAGTAAACTTACTTGAAGTAATCAGAGTAATCTACAACACTGTGACTGTGAAAAAAAACTGAATTCGAATTTTGTTCGGTGAAACAAAATACAGTTGAAGAGTTCGAGTTCGAGTGTAGTCGATGTGGGAAAAAAGCCTCAACTTGAAGAGTAGCACTCCTTTCGTTAAAGCCATAACTCGCCCAAGATCTGCAGGACGTAATTTCGTTGCTCTTTCATTCTTTGTCAATGGGCAATATTTCACAGATTACCACAACATTCTCGGGACTCTCGGTCTGGATCACTTCAGTTTCACTCAGTGGATCCATATTGTTGAATGGATTGCACCGTTCATAAAAAGATCGCCGACTGGAGCGTGCAAAAGCAAGACCTGAAGCAGTTCGGCGTGGAGAAAAAATCTAGTTCGACGGCTTTTATCTGACTCGCGGCCACTATCAGCTCCAGCGCTACCTTCCACGATGCGAAGACTGGCAAAATTATTGCGTACTCACGATCACACCGACCAACGAATGTGAGTTGCCTTAGCGGCCTGGCCAACAATGCTTAGGTACCAGGTCGCTGAAAATTCCGTCATTACTTCCGGTGCCGCGAAAAAAGATCTTTTCTCCTCGAGAGATAATTGTAATTGCTGGATTTTAAAACAATTCGAAAGAACATCATATTTTCTGGGAATTCAAGCATGGGTTTTGCGAAAAAATGGAAAACGAAAAAATTATGCGCAAAAGAGTGGTCAAAGAGGAAATATTTAACACGTACAATATTTAACACGTACAGAAGCTTGTGGAACGAGGCTGTTTTGTTTTTTTGTAGTTAAGGTTCCCTTCAAATAAAGCCTTCTTCACAATCCAATGCTCTGAGGAGATTTATC
>JAHPZR010055643.1:55000-57210 GCA_019787425.1 Platygyra sinensis | reverse complement strand
CGTTTGTGAATTATAAGCGCTTAAAGCTGAAATTAAAGGGTGTTTTTAGCAGGTTATAGTGTTGCTATGGTAACCTATTGTGTCACGAAAATAATACCAACATGTTCACCAATGATTGGGTAGTTTTTTGATACCATGATTGTAGCATCACTGATAAAGGGTGGTAATCATGGCCCATCAAATCTACGTCTTGGAAAGTGCTGGAAACTGTTTTGAGCCACCTTAAGGTCATTCCCCAGTATTGCATTGCGCATCCTGCTGCGCATAATTTTACGCGTGATTAGGCGCGCGCGCATTAGAAAAATGGCGGCTTTTTCTTTACGGCTGGACCTCGCCAAAGACGTTAAATCGTCATTTTCTCGAAAACGACTACGGTGACCTATCATTTTTTAAGTTGTTTTGAATTGAATAGTAAATTTCTCTATGTAAAATAAATATGGGCCAATTCTCAGTTTTGAGGAAAAAACAATCGTCGGAAACGTGAATTTAGCAAGCAATCTTCACTATAATCGATAGCGCTTTTATAAGGATTTATATGGAATAAACAAGGTGCTGCTGCTCCTAAACGAACATGGGGACCCCTCATTTTTTAATTCAAAATTTGAGTTTCTATAATATTAACAATCAATTGGCAAAGTTTGAGAAAAATCTCAGGGTAGGTCTGTTTCAGTGGAATGACCTTGAGGTGGCTCCCTAGAGTTTTACTGAGCTTCAATAGCGCGCGCTACCATTGCCTGCCAAACGTCAGTATTAATCGCGCGTTCAAAAATGACGCAAGTAACCCTAAGCAGAAACGAAATCACTTCAGCACTTGAAAGGCGTTAAATCACTTCGGTATAAGTAGCAATAGTTTCAAACTCCGTTCAAACATGTGTTTAAGCCTAGGGCCAAAAAAATATGACAAAAAAGCTCTATAAATAACCGCTAAAAGAGCTCTAATTTACTCTTGCTTTCTCGCACGCGATACATGGCGTCACATGAGCGCGCGCCAAAATGAATACCCACGCGCGATACCACGCGTGTTTTTCTGATTTTTGTGACGTCACGTGAGAAAATAAATGCTAAGTTTCTCGCGTTTCCTTCGGTGAATTTTTTTTAAATTTGGCTCAGTTGTAACCACATACAATTCCTATAAAATACCCTATTTTTGTTAAAATCTGTCAGAGCTAATCTCATATATTTAGAATAATGAGAAATTACAGAATATTGGAAAAACCGTCTGAACAACCTTGACTTTTTACCAGTTCAAAATGTCAGGCAATATCATTTCCATGATGTGGCGAAATATGAAAAAATTTCACCGAAGGAAAGTATAAATATTAAGGAGTTTAGGTCAAAATGAGGAATATATCTGCCTGTCATTAGATGAGATGTTACCATGGTAACGGCCTTAATCCAAAAATTGACAACCAAAACATAAGCCTTATTTTAACAGTACCCATACTGGTAAATCTCTAAGGGGAAAACTTTAAGAGAAATTAACTACGTTTCCTTTCCTAACTCGCGCTCTATAGGGAGGGTGTTTCGTAATAACTCTAGGGAGCCTCCTTAAATCGATGTAGACTGAATTGTATGGATTTTACCGTTATAAAACTTGAAGCGATGAATCACTTGACTGTTGTACAAGATAGTAGATTTTTATAGATTGTGATGGCATAATTGTAAGCATAATTTTGAGAAAACTAGCATACCCTATTTACTCGAATAAGCTTCGCGGCGCTTATTTAATTTTGCGTGTCTCCGTGGGACGCTTATTCAAGGGCGGCCACAAATACAAAATATTTTCATTGTACAATTTAATTCACTTCATGAGAACCCAAGTTTGGCTTTCGTGCAAGAACTGAAGAACGCGAAGATTTTGAAGAGAGTCTCTGATGAAAAAAAACGTGCGGAGATCACAATCACTTTGACATGAAAAACATCACTATTGATGAAATAATTTCTCATTGCTTGGCTTAGAACCTCATTGGGCAGCGATTACAGGGTATTTTTATTATCTCATAGAAATACTCGAATAAACGCCGCACGGCAACTGGGGGGCTTATTATAGGGTCGGTGCTTATTCGAGTAAATACGGTTATCTCTGCCATTATTCAAAAGATGGCAACTGCCAGCATAATTCTCATATTTTGTTAATTATAGGAACATTTTTGGGTTTCATAGTACGTTAATTCCCAGATCCCAATAGGCCCTTTGTAGGACCCGGTCAC
>JAHPZR010055643.1:5000-40000 GCA_019787425.1 Platygyra sinensis | reverse complement strand
ATAACAAACTGTCCGATAACAGCTTGACAAGTGAATTAGTGGGAAATAGGAGTTTTTTAAACCAATCACAATCGAGGAAATTGTAATTTTTATGATTATAATAATAATAATAATAATAATAATAATTAATAATAATAATAATATAATAATAATAATAATTCAACTTTATTTACATCTTGAAAAACCTAGTTAACGAATACTTTGAAGAAACTTATGCTAGTTTACAATACTTTTAAACAAACTAGTTTACAAAGCGTGAAAACATGAAATCCTAAATACAATATTTAAAAATTTTGGCTGCTCTAAAACTCTGTGAAAGTAATATACTGATCTCTGCAACAATAATAATAATAATATTGAATAACAATATATAATTATAATAAGAACCTTCCAGAGTCCTTTGCAGCTGGAAAATCGTCAATCCCAAATAACTTGGTCAGTTTGAGGGCAGCAAGACCCCCACGTTGTCTAGAAATAAGTCTTACCATAAACTAATTATTGTACAAGACTAAGGGCGATGACGTCATTGGTCACGTGACTTTGCTCACAAGTGCGTTTTTGCTCACTGTGACGAAATTATTTTGTTATTGAAAAAGCAGTCAACGTGGTTTGAAGCACAATGGTGTGAGCCATTTCGGACTGCCCGGGTACCGAACAAAATATAAATATTAAGGGAGCTATATACAATTTTCAAAAGTGGGAGTCTGGGTACAAGTGCTATCTCGCGTTGCATTAAACGCGAGGAAACAAAAATTTGGATATTGGTAGATATTTTTATGAAATATACATTTTTGTCATTTTTAATGCTGTGACGTCATCGGTCACGTGACCAGAACGGACCGAAGTTTAATATTCGCTCTAAAAGTTTACTAGAACCTTTCTCCAAGAATATTTTTAAGCGAAGTTGTAGTTTAATAAATAGTGTTTTAAAAAATGGCCATGATTACTTTTTCCTAAAAAAGTGCGGCAGTAGAAAATCTAACTGAAAAGTTTGTCAGCTTCCTGCTCAACGACCATTTGAGGTAGGAATAAAAGAAAATTTTGCCAAAGGCTTGAGAGTATGCTCTTTATGATGGCGTTGTCAGTTTCTTCTAATTTCAATTGCTTTTGGCGAGGATCGATGTTTAAGATTTTTTTCAGAGGAGAGGGCCTGGAGGAAAGAACGAAAACGAGGCTATACTTTCGCGCGCTTTTTGTTCACTGCGACGCCGCGCCACAAAAGGTTAGCTAGAAAAAAAAATTCCAAGGACTGGACAACGGACTGGACTTGCATTTTCTTTAAACGGAACTTTTGACGACTTTTAATTTTTTTTTTTTTTTATGGCTGCTGTCTGCTCAGGGACAATGTATACTTGAGAAGGTAAGTTGATACAGATAGTTGTTGCTGTTTGTTAAAAAACAAAACAACAAAAAAAGCGCGTTTGTGGTACACTTAAATGCACTTCCCACCTAAAAAGTGTTGTTTAATTCTTGAAATTATAAAACTTAAACTAGAAGTTGCAGCAATGCGAATGAAATCAAATTAATGCTAACATTAAATGAAACAATTTAAGTTGCTTAAGGCAACCGATGCAAGCTCAGTAATTTTACTAAATACGATATTTGAAGGTTAAAAACGTATCGTAAACAGTGACGGAATAAATGATTACTTTATTTTCAACCGGAACTTAAAACGTTACCTTCATTCGCACAGACATCAAAACTTTATTTTATACTGTCCATGAACTAAATTCCCTATCAGAATTATAACAAAGTGTACAATAAAGCCATTATTCAAAGTATTGGCCTAAGAAAAATAGTTGCGCATAAACAAATACTGGAACAGTTCGTGCTTTCAAATGGATTACCCTAATGAATTACACGATTCCGACACATAAGTTTAATTTGAGTGGCGAAACATTTTGTTGTATCTGAAAAATTACTGTACTACAAAAAACGTTTTCACAGAGGTTGTAATGCATGGGGGTTCACATAATTTAATTCAATTTTTATAAAGCTAAAAATTGTATGTCAAAGATTCAGCAGAAACAGAGAAAAGTTTTAAAATCACGGCTGTTTGTGCGAGTTCGTGTACGTGCGCGCTAAACGCGGAAAGTACCTAAGCTTAATAACTCTGAAGACGTCAAGTACTTAAGTTTATGTCAAAACCGACCAAGAACCAGTCGAAAAAAACAAAGAAAGATTAGCAAATAATTGTTTTAATAGATTTGGCAGTTTTACAAAGTGTTACGCTTCTGGTTTGTGGCACCTATTTACAATGGTAGTCTGAGGAAAAACCTTTTTACAACAATGTTTAAATTATAAGCTTAAGCTTACGGTAAATTTCATTTGAATCTATTTTTTAAATTGAGGGGAAATTAAAATGTAATTTGCTATAAGAATGGGTTCAACACAGAAATCCTGAAAACCTTCTTCACAAACAAACTGACAATAAACTTGAAAACCAAATTTGAGAGTAGGCTTAACTTCTTGCCGAGCCATACAAAAGTTGGGCACATAAACAAAGACAACGCTGTATCTGGCTTATCGGTTGACCGTAAGTTTTTTGAAGAAAACGACTAAATAAAAGGTCAACGGTAAATACCTTCTCCAATCGTCCAAAGGCTACATCGGGCCACTGCGTAAATCGCACATCCTTCGTCTTTAGTCATGCTCAAAGCACGGCGGGAAAATTTATGTGTTGTCGAATGCAGTCGCGGCGCGAATAGAATCTCTTTCACAACGCTTTAGATACATCCAAAAAGCCGTCCATCAAGCCTTGATATAACATCTTCCCAGAGTGGCCAGTTAAAAATATTTTCACAGTCTAACACATCTTCAGGTGACCTAGTCGAAGTGGCGGAAGGAGAGTCGAGTCGAACGAGGTATCGCACAGCGTTCATGTGCTCGTTAATCCACTGACTTGGTCTAAGGTTTTATGAGACAGGATGAACCAAATTTCAAAATCATTTCACCGTTTTGAATGTAGTTAAGCTTCGGACTAGAAATTTCCCATTACTTTGTTAAACTTGACCGCAAATACCACTTTCACCACAGCTACAGCGCTGTCGCAAGCAAACCGTCGCTTCGATTCAGAAGGTCGATTCACTTTCTGTGATTGGTTAAACAAAATGACGTGTGAATCGCGAGGTGTGGAGAATCTACGATTCGATGACAAACATAGCGGACATGTCTTCCTTCGTAATTTTAACCAAAGAAAAAAATTGCAAAACATTTAATTTTTGGTTTATCGTGAACTAAAAAAACTGTCAGAACAGGAGCGGATAGGCGTGTTTTCAGAGCGCCATCCTTGTGTAATGTCGCTTCTTCTATTTATCTTCTATTAATTTGGAATACTCATTTATTATTATTATTTCTATTTATTTATCTTCTATTTATTTATCTTCTATTTATTTGGGGAGCAGGGATGGCGCAGTGGTGAGAGCGCTCGCCTCCCACCGCTGTGGCCCGGGCTCGATTCCCGGACCCGCGTCACATGTCGGTTGAGTTTGTTGTTGGTTCTCGTCCCTGCTCCAAGGGTTTTTCTCCGGGTTCTCTCGGTTTTCCTCCCTCCACAAAAACCAACACTCCAAATTCCAATTCGATAAATAACACACTTGTTAGCCTAAATTGCTCTCTAGTTAGCACAGTAATCTGGTTAGCCTGCTCCTTGCTTAGTTGATTTGAGATTAACCTTTGTTTTGAGGTAAGGGATTTCCTTCCTTGCATGGCTTACATGATTCGATCCCATTCCATTTAGTTAGCCTGAATTTAACTCTAATTAGCATTAAAATCACTCTGGTTAGCTTGCCTATAGCTTATGTGCATTACAAATACCTTTATGTTTGGCTTAGAGACTTTTAGTTCGCTGACTCCCATAATATGACAACTCGTCAATTGCTGTACTTTTCAAAGTCCTCATCTACTCAAATCACTCAAAATCGTGTCAGAAATGTGCGATTCAACCTAGCTTATTTTCCTTTTAGAAAGAAGGAACGTTCAAAAGTTGTTTTGACTTACAAACAACCCACCATCTCTGCTGTGACTGTTTACAGTGTGTAAAAAGTTGTACCTTGACACTATTTTAATAGAGTACGAGTGTTCTCAATCTCTCCTTTCTCCTTTTTTTTAAATAAAAACCTCAAACCTCTTATGCCATTTACAAAATAGTGACAAAAATGACATGCATGCTGCAGTGTTACTTGTTTTATGGCTTTATCAATGCCATTCAGCTACAAAATCATAATTATTGGGGGTTTTAGATGTAGCTTCATTAAAAGGCTGAACAGCCAAATCTCAATTCTCAATCCAATGCAGTTTATACCTACTTATGGCTCCATCAATTCAAAGCGCAACCCCCCCCCCCCCCCCTCCCCACCCAAGCCTTTGTCGGGCATTTTTTCACTTCTCCTTCTCCATGGTGGGGTTTTTGCCAAAGGAAAAAAAAAAAAAAAACTACTCGGTTTTTAGGACTTTAAAAGTAGAATATGATTCCACTCCAACATGTGCAAATATTTGCACAATTGTTTCCACTTGCCAATAAGAGATGATAAATGTTGCAGTTTCAGCTTTTAAGGCGGTGTTACACGGGACAACTCGCAACGGTGTTCAATTTTTCGCGCAAGTTGCCCCGTGTAACACCGCCTTTAAAAAACGATTTGAACTATTACAGATCCTATAAAAATACATTATTTTGTGAGCGATTATTGCTTTTTTGTTCCACAGCATGGTCGTTTGCACTTATCAAGAAGCCCCACCATGTGGCATTTGTACATGTAAGCTTGGCCCACCATGGACATTTGCCACAATTTTGAAATCAAAAGACAAATGCCGGGAGCAGGGTTGAGGGGACTCCTCTTTCGGGGAGTGGTCAATTAAATATTTATAATTTATAATTAACTACTTATAATTTATAATTTATAAATGGGTAAGCTTGGAATTGATCGAACAATTAGCAGCAGTAAACAGTGTTAGAGACCTATTGGATCAAATTCCTTTTATGCAATGATTTTTACAAATTTGAAAACAACCAATTGTTTTGAGATGATGATAAGTAAAACTCTGTGGTTTTGTGCATGTGTTTGATAGGTTTGAGAATTTTATTAATTTTTCTTTGTTTATTGAATATCAGCAAAATTTCTACTAATTATACTCATTGGTTAACACAGTTAACATTTCAAGCCTTATTGTTGAGCATTGCACAAATAAAATTCCAAAGCTAAATAAAAAATACTAACAAATAGAACTTTTTTTCTTTATTAATCATTTAATTGCTTACTAGCAATTAGTTATTAGTTATTACATGTCCCCTAATAGTAGAGGGAGATTCTCTCGGATAGTCATTTTCGACACATTAATAAAGTCAATTTTGTTAGACTCTTGCAACAAAGTTAAGACATAAGTAGATACTGCTATGTAAGGGGTAGAACCAGAAGAAAAAAGTGCAATCAGTTGAAGGTTCAGAACCCCTGCCTCACCCATTCACGCACTACTGACTTATTGTTTAGACCTTGTAGACACTGTTTCTCTCACTTAACTTCTCATGGTTTTGAAAGTTATTTGTTGCTGAGCCAGCAAGCCAGAGCTTACTAATAAATTAAAAAAAAAAAAAAAAAAATGGTTGTATTGAAATTTGGGGGTTAAATGTTGTACACACGGAAGATTGTATTCATATTTTTGTGGATATTTATTATGATTGGGCTTGGATCGAGGCAAGTGTATTTGTACTTCTTTGGGAAAATAGTTGACAATTTTTCTTTATTATTTTTACCTTTTTTAGTTTTTGCATATTAATTCATTCATACCAGAAATCACAAGTGTTAGTTGAGAGAGAGAGAGATGCTCTGAAAACACGCCTATCCGCTCCTGTTCTGACAGTTTTTTTAGTTCACGATAAACCAAAAATTAAATGTTTTGCAATTTTTTTCTTTGGTTAAAATTACGAAGGAAGACATTGCCCGCTATGTTTGTCATCGAATCGTAGATTCTCCATACCTCGCGATTCACACGTCATTTTGTTTAACCAATCACAGAAAGTGAATCGACCTTCTGAAACGAAGCGACGGTTTGCTTGCGGCAGCGCTGTAGCTGTGGTGAAAGTGGCATTTGCAGTCAAGTTTAACAAAGTAATGGGAACTTTCTAGTCCGAAGCTTAACTACATTCAAAACGGTGAAATGATTTTGAAATTTGATTCATCCTGTCTCATAAAACCTTAGACCAAGTCAGTGGATTAACGAGCACATGAACGCTGTGCGATACCTCGTTCGACTCTCTCGTTCCGCCACTTCGACTAGGTCACCTGAAGATGTGTTAGACTATGAAAGATTTGTGTGATGAAAGAGCAGTGGTGAAGAGCTGAAATGGTCGCCAAAATGGGAGATTTGCCGTCAAATTCAACTAAGTAATGGAAAATTTCTAGTCCGAAGCATAAAACTTTACATCAAGTCAGAGGATTAACGACGACCACGTCAACGCTGTGCGATACCTTGTTCGACTCGACTCTCCTTTCGGCACTTCGACTAGGTCACCTGAAGATGTGTTAGACTGTGAAAATATTTTTAATTGGCCACTCTGGGAAGAATTATATCAAGGCTTGAAGGACGGCTTTTTGGATGTATCAAAAGCGTTGTGAAAGGGATTGTATTTGCGCCGCGACTGCATTCGACAACACCGTCCCACCGTGCTTTGAGCATGACTAAAGACGAAGGATGTGCGATTTACGCAGTGGCCCGGTTTAGCCTTTTCGACGATTCGAGAAGGTATTTGCCGTTGACCTTTTATTTGGTCGTTTTCTTCAAAAAACTTACGATCAACCGATAAGCCAGATAAGCGTTGTCTTTGTTTATGTGCCCAACTTTTGTATGGCTCGGCAAGAAGTTAAGCCTACTCTCAAATTTGGTTTTCAAGTTTATCATCAGTTTGTTTCTGAAGAAGGTTTTCAGGATTTCTGTGTTGGACCCATTCTTATAGCAAATTACATTTTAATTTCCGCTCAATTTAAAAAATAAATTCAAATGAAATTTACCGTAAGTTTAAGCTTATAATTTAAACATTGTTGCAAAAAGGTTTTTTCCTCAGAGTACCATTGTAAATACGTGCCACAAACCAGAAGCGTAACACTTTGTAAAACTGCCAAATCTATTAAAACAATTATTTGCTGATCTTTCTTTGTTTTTTTCGACTGGTTCTTGGTCGGTTTTGACATAAACTTAAGTACTTGACGTCTTCAGAGTTATTAAGCTTAGGTACTTTTCGCGTTTAGCGCCCACGTACACGAACTCGCACAAACAGCCGTGATTTTAAAACTTTTCTCTGTTTCTGCTGAATCTTTGACATACAATTCTTAACTTTATAAAAATTGAATTAAATTATGTGAACCCCAATACATTACAACCTCTGTGAAAACGCTTTTTGTAGTACACTAATTTTTCAGATACAACAAAATGTTTCGCCACTCAAATTAAACTTATGTGTCGGAATCGTGTAATTCATTAGGATAATCCATTTCAAAGCACGAACTGTTCCAGTATTTGTTTATGCGCAGCTATTTTTCTTAGGCCAATACTTTGAAATGGCTTTATTGTACACTTTGTTATAATTCTAATAGGGAATTTAGTTCATGGACAGTATAAAACAAAGTTTTGATGCCTGTGCGAATGAAGGTAACGTTTTAAGTTTCGGTTGAAAATAAAGTAATCATTTTTTTCCGACACTGTTTACGATATGTTTTTAACCTTCAAATACCGTATTTAGTAAAATTACTGAGCTTGCATCGGTTGCCTTTAGCAAGTTAAATGGTTTCATTTAATGTTAGCATTAATTTGATTTCATTCGCATTACGACAACTTCTAGTTTAAGTTTTATAATTTCAAGAATTAAACAACACTTTTTAGGTGGGAAGTGCATTTAAGTGTACCACAAACGCGTTTTTTCTTTTGTTTTGTTTTTTAACAAACAGCAACAACTATCTGTATCAGCTTACCTTCTCAAGTATACATTGTTCCTGAGCAGACAGCAGCCATAAAAAAAAAAAAAAATAATAATAATTAAAAAAGTCGTCAAAAGTTCCGTTTAAAGAAAATGCAAGTCCAGTCCGTTGTCCAGTCCTTGGAACTTTTTTTTTCTAACTAACCTTTTGTGGCGCGGCGTCGCAGTGAACAAAAAAGCGCGCGAAAGTATAGCCTCGTTTTCGCTCTTTCCTCCAGGCCCTCTCCTCTGAAAAAAACTTAAACATCGATCCTCGCCAAAAGCAATTGAAATTAGAAGAAACTGACAACGCCATCATAAAGAGAATACTCTCAAGCCTTTGGCAAAATTTTCTTTTATTCCTACCTCAAATACTCGTTGAGCAGAAAGCAGACACAATTTTCAGTTAGATTTTCTACTGCCGCACTTTTTTAGGAAAAAGTAATCATGGACATTTTTTAAAACACTATTTATTAAACTACGACTTCGCTTAAAAATATTCTTGGAGAAAGGTTCTATTAAACTTTTAGAGCGAATATTAAACTTCGGTCCGTTCTGGTCACGTGACCGATGACGTCACAGCTTTAGAAATGATAAAAATGTATATTTCATAAAAATATCTACCAATATCCAATTTTTTGTTTCCTTGCGTTTAATGCAACGCGAGATAGCATTTGTTCCCAGACTCCCACTTTTTGAAAATTGTATATAGCTCCCTTAATATTTATATTTTGTTCGGTACCCGGGCAGTCCGAAATGGCTCACACCATTGTGCTTCAAACCACGTTGACTTGACTGCTTTTTCAATAACAAAATAATTTCGTAACAGTAAGCAAAAACGCACTTGTGAGCAACGTCACGTGACCAATGACGTCGTCGCCCTTTAGTCTTGTACAATAATTAGTTTATGGTAAGACTTATTTCTAGACAACGTGGGGGTCTTGCTGCCCTCAAACTGACCAAGTTATTTGGGATTGACGATTTTCCAGCTGCAAAGGATTCTGGGAAGGTTCTTATTATAATTATATATTGTTATTATTAAATTATTATTATTATTATTTCATAAAAATACTACTCAGCTTATAGGTTCTTATAAGAGCTGGTAAAATTATGGTGTCAGGCAAAAACAAGTTGCCAAGGAACACCAAAATATGTATTTTTTTCCTGTCCTTCACATTTCCAATACTTTTCTTAGAGTCCTTGAGGTGCTGATCACAGCAATGTAGACTTCTGGATTAGGCTAACTGGTGTGTCTACTCCTATACCCTTTAAGTTGCCCTTCAATAGCCCTTGTCACTTAAACTCTGCTCATTTCCATTACAATAAAATTTAGCATGTATGTGAGGCAATTTCGGGCTATTATGTAGTTTTAGCCCGAAAATTCCTCACATCCACGTTGGATTACATTATAATGCAAATGAGAAAGACTAATCGTCAAAAGGGCTATCGCAACCGCACTGTTCCTAAAACCCCCAGTACAATTGGTACGACATTGGTTTTCACTTCCCACATTCTTCTCAATTCTCTGGCCAGATTTTTTTTTTATCAACATCATCATCCCCGTCGTTGTCGTCGTTGCCGTCGCCGTCATCGTCATCGTCATCGTCATCGTCATCGTCATCGTCATAATGATATCAATATTATTATTGTTCGCTCTCGCTCGTTGACGCGTTATTGACAATGAAAATTACACAATGAAGGTTTACCCAATGAAGATTTCGGGACATCACACTTGGGTTCATATCCCGTTAAATTTGAATTTTTTTTTAGGACGTTCTCCACGGCAAGATACCTTCCAAACTGTAGAGGCATCTTTAGTGAGACTCTGTGAAGCAATCTCTCCTCGTTATCGAATTCAACAACAAAATAAGGCGCTCCTATTGGCACAGCCTGCAAAAAACATCAAGAAAGCTTATAGAAAGATAGAAACAAGCTAAAACAGTAGTTTTCGTTATTGTTATTGATCTCCTTGCTATAGTTGTTGATGATGCTGAGTTGTCGTTGTGGTGATGGTGAGTTTCACAAGCGTTACTTATAAATAACAGGACATACCCAAAGCCGTGACTCTGAAAAACCCTTCATACTAAACCTATTGGAGGAAAATCCGCGGACAGGTTGGGCCGACGAACAGAGAATCAGACAGACAGACAGATGCACAGACGCATGTCATCAAATATTACATGTTATATCAATTACCTATGCATTAGACTGCTAACAGTGCATCTTTTGCTACATACT
The DNA here is from genome assembly GCA_019787425.1 of Platygyra sinensis. Taxonomy (NCBI): domain Eukaryota; kingdom Metazoa; phylum Cnidaria; class Anthozoa; order Scleractinia; family Merulinidae; genus Platygyra; species Platygyra sinensis. The sequence goes on along the minus strand of JAHPZR010055643.1, from coordinate 29,817 downwards.
TCGCCGAAAAAAACGCAAAACACTGAGCGATCAGCGAACGAGCAGAGGCGAGAAGCGAAGTCGCGAATCGCGAGTAGCGCGCTTGTTTGCTTCCGTTCTTCCCTTGCGAATTGTCGAGCAAAAGAGAGACTACACACAGACGAGCGTCACCTGCTTGAGCTCTGTGTTGGCCGCTACGTCCCTCAACGCTAAAGAACTAGAATCTCCGTGTTCCCTAAAAATATCCTTTAAAAAACTCTTTCACGTCCGGGCGAGGTACTGGTATCACCTGTGGAGAGCACATTAATAGCACTATTGTAAACTTCAAGTGATACATGCACTTGTCAGGATGGCCGAGCGGTCAAAGACGCCAGACTTAGGGTTAATCACCTTCCCAGCACACAATGGGAGCGAGCATTCTGGTCTCCGCATGGAGGCGTGGTCGAGTCCCACTCCTGACAAAAATGCTTTTTCTTTTGTCTGATTATTTGTCTTATAAGAGAGCGAGAAGTTACAGAGGGGCAGCTGGAAGTCAATATGTATATATGATTGAAGAAATTAGTTCTTTATAGCCAAATGGCTCTGTCAATAGACCCAGTTCGATATATCAATATTCTAGTATGGCTCCGAGGCTTTCAGGAAAAATTTCTATACTTGATATTTTCTTAGCGTCCAAGTCTCTTTTGGAAATTTAGAGACAAAAACTTTTTCAAGTCGCCTCATCCACTCTGCCCCCGAGCATTTGATAGGTAGTAGCTCCCCCTGATAAGGAATTTGCTTTCAAAGGGCTTTCCGGGGATGGGACAATTGCAAATGTAGTCAAAGACAAAGAACTATACATAGGTACACAAGCGTGCTTTGTTAATTCAGCATCAAAAGGATTAAGAACGCAAAAGAAAATTCTTTTTTCCTGAGATCGTTGCCCATGCATTGGCAACAAGATTTTATGACTGTATTTTTTGTATCGATTGTGTTTAGCTGGTATTCCACCAAATTCAAAGGCCTTGCATAGAATGCTGTGGTAGTCATGCGGACTAAGAACTTGTGTCATTTCGATCTTTAAAAAGGGAGGGGAGGGGGGGGGGGGGGGAGACAACTGACTCCAGCCTCCAAGAAAGTAAGACTTCCAAGAGAGATGATGATCAAGATACACTAAACTAACAACGTGTCGATATTAAAGCAAGTATGCTATTCCATGTGTTGTGTTTGTTTACTGCTCTCTCGCAGGTTTTAGAAACCCACCGCTGTACATAGGTTAGATGTGGACCTCTGAAATTTCCCTTGCTACAGGCGTAAAAGTGAAAACATACACACACAAACACAAAAAAACTACATATATAAGAGGCATCAGAGTTTACAGGATCTCGATACACGGTAAGTTAGAAGTAAGTAAGACCCTTTATTTGACTTCGAATTACAGATAGCAAACAATTATGCTAATACATGTATCTTCGAAGATGTAAAAACTAAAATAATTAAACTAAAAAATCATGTACAGAAATAAGATATTAAAATTTCAAGCTAAATCACAGAAAGAACGATTAAAAAAAATTTGATTTGATTCACAGCTAGTTTAAATGCGTTGGTCGTAGGAGCAGTTCTAAATGAGTTTGGTAACGAGTTCCAAAGTTTACAAGCTGAATAACGGAAAGAGTGTTAGCCATAGTTTATAGTATTAACCCTGGGGACATTGAGAAGATGTTGGCCACGTAGGTTGTAAGAGGTATCTCTTTCATTGAGTAGATTCTTAATATATACAGGGGTGTTACCATTAAATGCTCGATAAGTTAAAGTCAACATATCATGCATTCTGCGTTCTTGTAAACAAGGCTGGTTAATGTAATCTAATAATTCGGCATAAGTGCTGTGAAAGTCATTGAAGACAAAAAGTCATCTCTCGTAAATTTGTCCAGCTATCAGTAAAGTTACAATACTGATATTGCCTGGAGCTGGAGGTGCTGCGTGTAAAAATTCCTCTCAAAGATAACACAGGATTTCCCTTCACTATGGAATAATTTTCGAAGAGCTGTTTTGTATTTGTTGTTAGTTAAAGAACCTAACGTGATATAGCAGCTTTAGTTTAGCCTGTAAACAAAAATCACCAAAAGTTCATATGAAATGGATATTTTTCAATTTCCATGAGAACCTCCTGCGAAAGAAAAAAACGAAATTAAAATTGCGTCATTCGAAAAGCAAGAGTGAGCGCTGGAAATTTGTTCCACGTGGTGCCAGCAATATAACGGTGATAGTTGCATGGGAAAGTTTGCGAAAGCTCTTTTCACGGTAAATTATCGTGTTTCTCTTTAGAGCATATGCGAGCCATTTCCTATGGACAGTACATTACTTAATAGAGCCATCGTAAATCACTTCATTATTAGTACAGTTGTCAGGATGGCCGAGCGGTCTAAGGCGCCAGACTCAAGGTTAATCACCTTCCCAGCACACAATGGGAGCGGGCATTCTGGTCTCCGAATGGAGGCGTGGGTTCGAATCCCACTCCTGACAATGTGGCATTTTACAACTATTTATTATATTTTACATATTTGCTTTCGCTGACCAAAAAACTGTAGAAATCGAATATAGATATATTTGTTTTAGTTCGTTTTGCATTTCTGAGTTACAATTTAATGTTCCAGTTTATTAACCGTGACAAACACCCGTTATTTCGTTGTAAGAACAGAACTGTAATAAGTGTTGAACTGTAATTGCTACCTGTGATAGTCTTTTGATAAACTATTATCTACCTGTACTGTTTTGAAAGTTAATGATGTTGTAAACGATAAATTCTGCTATAGCCAATCGAGCCCTCTGAAATTAATGTGATATATAAATGCGTACGCGTTCACGAGCAATACCGCTAGCCATGATCACCATGAGAAAATCAACTCATTCTTTTCCTTTTCTTTCCTCCGGGCTACCGGAGCTTTGCTATAATTACGTAAAGCTATTGATAAGTAAACATCATCACAAACATTTCAGAAGGCTCGTTTGGCTATAACGGAATTCAAATGTCTTAATTTAAATGACCTTTCAAAACTTTTTTAGGCTTGTTTGGAAATTACATGAAATGATCAAACACTTCCATTAAGGTTTCTATGGGTTTATCTGTGTAGTGGAAGGAAACTCGTCTGACATGTGGTCAAGCAGAGATCAGCGGCGATACATCAACTCCAGCCATACACATAGCGCTGATGACGTTCTTCGGCTGAAACAATAACAACCCTTCATTATACAGGTAGTATCTTTTCAGAGGAACTAGCAACCAAAAATATTGCTAGCTTTTTAAATCTTTTCCTTGGTCAATACGAAACTAAAGAAAATTTAGATTTTGGCGCGAATGAATCATTTTTTTTTCCTTTTTTTTCTGAAATTGGACTCTATTGGCTTAATGGAGGCGTATTGGTATAGAAGGTGAAAGGTAAAGGCGAAATACTGCCTAGATTCAGTACTGTATTGTTCATGATTTAAGCATAGTTAATCGAGGGGACTGGTTATGAAGCCCGGCAAACACCAAAGGAGTAAACAAAGATGCCAAGATTTATGTTGGAAGGTCCACGACCCTGTACAGTCTTTTGTTTTGCTCTGAAACACTATGCATGAATTACGTAACTAACGCTTTTCTATTGGTTAGTTCCTTGATTAGTAGTAAACTACTATTGTGTTTAGTGCAGGCTCAAGGCCAGCAAGCAGAACAATAACATAAAACAAAGAACTTTGTACTTTGATGAGTTTCAAAACCACTCCCCTAGCTCTATTAATTATGATTTAAATTCCCATTAAGCGTGCCCTTTTTCTGAGTTAAATTCAAACTTTTCGATAAAAATCCCATTGCCAATAATTCTTACAACGCTTACATTGCCTGATTGGAAATTTGCCTGCTGTTCTGGAGTGGGACATTTGATAATGTAGTCAAAGACAAAGAACTGTTCATCGGCACGCAACGGCTTTGTTAAGGGTAATCATGTCAAGTTTCCGCGCCTTGTGTTGTTTGCCTTGCCGTCAGTGAAGAAGTAAAAAGAATGACTTCCAATATTTGATGAGGTTTTCGTGATATCCAGAATAATCATGGTCGAGGTAAGGGTTATCAACCGAAGCCGAAGGCTGACGCTGATTACCTTTACTGAGACCTTGATTATTGTGGGTATCACAAAAACCGAATCTAATAATTGTTTATAGTCAGTACTGAACTGTTGATCATTTAGGTTACTCTATCCTGCCTTTTTTTTCTGTGTCTGGTTTCTAGATTGGTCAGTATTTTTAATGAGTTTAATTCAAACTTTTCGATGAAAATACCATTGTCAATAACTCTTCAACGCTTACATTGCCAGATTTCTCTGGATATGACGAAACCAGTCATCTAATAATTGCTTATCCTCATGTGGTAAGCGACATATGAAATGGTCAATTTAGATATGGAGCCAGTTGTCAGGATGGCCGAGCGGTCTAAGGCGCCAGACTCAAGGTTAATCACCTTCCCAGCACACAATGGGTGCGGGCGTTCTGGTCTCCGAATGGAGGAGTGGGTCCGAAATCCCACTCCTGACAATATCTTCTTTCTTTTTCTTTTGTCTGATTATTTGCCTTGAAAAAAAGAGAGGGGCAACTAGTAGTCAACTCATATGATTGAAGTAACTAAATCTCAACAGCGAAATGGCTCTGTCAATACGCCAAGTTCGATAAATTAATATTCTAGCATGGCTTTCAGGACAAATTTCTATACTTGGTGGTGTTTTCTTTGTATCCAAGTCTCTTTTGGAAATTGACAGACAAAAGAAGCTTTTTCAAGCCCGCTTATCCAAACTGCCCCCGAGCATTTGGCGAGCATTTAAGGTAGTAGCTTTCCCAGATGGGAAATTTGCTTGCTGTCCTGGGGTGGGACATATGAAATTAGTATAATTTCCAGAGGTGAATATAAGAATCGAGCATTTTGATTGGCCGAGAAGCTCGGCTTATGACGCTATATTCACCGCCTAGCGCGGTGAATATAGCATTTCATGGCTAGGTTACTAAGCCACGCCACCTTTTGTCATTCAGGCAAGTAAACATGGCGAGAAAATTGCTGAATGAAATTGTTGTTCATTAGGAAGAAATCACTTTCAATCCGGATATTCAAAACACTGGGAATTTCTGAAGATGATTACCAAAGCATTGGGACGAAAAATGTCTCTAAGAAGTGATGTTCAAGTCATTGAGAGATCGCAAACACAGTGGTTTCGCATTTCACGCGGCCTTGACAAACGGTGCCAGATCGAGTCACAGGAATTTAATCCTCTTCAGACCAGCGCTACTCATTCCATGATGACAAGCACAATTTTCGACATGTCACTAATGGACAGAAAGAGGTACTAGATGATTTTCTTTTCCGTAGTGTTCGTTTTAATCTTCCGTTTTAATGCCTAATTTGTCTGTAAGTTGATTCGCAAACGATGTATTAAATCGGTTTACTTGCTTGCAAACCAACCTTTATGTTTGTTATTTCTATGTTTTCTTTGTTATTTTGCATTTCTTGATGTTCACCTCTGAAAATTATACTAAAACAATTATTCGCCTCAGGCTCAGTGAATCACAGCGAATATTCCCCTCGACTTCGTCTCGGGGAATATTGGCCGTGATTCACTTCGCCTTCGGCGAATAATTGTTAAATGTAGTCAAAGACAAAGAGCTGTTCATCGCCACAGAAGCCTGCTTTGTTAATTCAACAACAAAAGGATTAACCCTGAGTAAAGAACGCAAGAGTAAATTCTCTTTTTCCGAGATCGTTACCTATGCATTGGCTTTGGCCATTTGTGGAATACCTATAACCACTCGTTCTGGAATTGAGGTAGAGCGTTTTCTCCCGTCTCAATGTATTTGTCCCGAAGGATTAGCTTCGTGCATTCAATCTTATTTTAAGTCGATATCTACTGTTAGGATTGTGTGAAAAGGATACATTTCTCCAGATTTCAACATTACATTTGTAATAAATTAATTTATTTTTTTCTCAAGCATCTGAGCGGGCCGGATGCCTAAATCCTCGAATTTGATTGGCTAATCTGGCACACGTGACCGGTGCAGCTTTTTACGATACGGCCCACGGGCCGGATTTTTTCCCGCTTCCTGCACCACTGCCTAAATTTCGCTCCTAAAAGCTAGCGGTAATCGGCAATCTTTTGCCTTTTTTACACATCCATCGACGATTAGTCACCATAAAGTTTATCTCCGGTCTCTTTAAAATGGCAAGGAAAGTCACTGTAAGTAAATTGAGTTGAGTGTTTTGAAGTTGTGAAAGTTTGCTTGGATGGTTGTTTGTAGCTTGGCCAGGGGTAGCTTGGCGCTGTAATGGCGCTTAATCCTGTGTTCCCCTCGCCGTAGAATTTGAGTCAAATTCAGTCAAGTTTACGTTTCTGATCGTTGCAGTATTTAGGAGAATTTCTGTAGAATACACTTAACGAATTTCCTCGCTTTCTGCTATTCAATTTACGGTAGAAAAGTCTGATTTGAAGCGATTTTAAAAGTGACGACTGACAAACATTTTTTTTTGTAGTAAAACTTCAAACTTCGCACGAAATTTCACATCGGAAAAACAATTTTGGAAAACTTAACTGGTTAAATAAATGCAACTAACATAAAGTAGTTCGAAAACTATATCTTCTTTAATACATCTTTCTTTGCCTACTATCTGAATTATTCGCTCGTTGGCCAGATTTTTTACGAATCGTTAGTAGACGGCGCGCAAGCCGATTCAATGACAAGAGTTGCGTAAACAAACCCATTAGTACTCTGTAAAACCAATTTACTGCAGGAAAAAAATAAATATGTTATTTACCGGGCTAGGTCGGTCCGTATGGAAAAAACTGTGCTCTTGGTCTTGAGTACGGCCCTCGGCCTTCGGCCTCGGGCCGTACTCAAGACCTCGGGCACAGTCTTTTCCCATACGGACCTCCCGCCCGGTAAATAACATATATATATTTTTTTTACGATTTCTGAAAATACAATGCTTATGTTACTGACTCCCAAAAGATTTTAACTCCGGCGATTTTATGTTAGGTGATTAAATCACCTATGCCCATTTAACAGTCTCACTCCCCTCTACGAAAGAAAAATCCTTACTGGATTGGTTGTTTTATCCGTTCAAAGAATGATAAGAAAAAAAAGAACAAACCAACCCTAACCACGAAGACAACAACAATTAAGATATGGATTTTTTTAGATTTAGGTCCACGGTACGTATTCCCGAGAGTAACCTCATTTTCTCTGGAGCAAATAAAAATGTAAATGTAAATGTGTATTTTGGGTCCGTTTTTAATAAAACAATTATTCCACTCGCACTTGTTGGATATAGCGGCGCTACGCGCCTCGTTGGCTATTTACCATCGGAAATCCAACGCGCTTTCGTGGAATTATTGCTTAACCCTTTACTCCTGGCGTTTTTGGCCAAATTAGCTTCAATCGAGTCAAAAAGGCGCGCATTTGCAACATGGCAGCCTACTTTTCTTGTCACTAGCATCGCGTTTTGCTACATTTTTGCTCGGGCGTGCGCAGCGATCAACATTTTGAAAGTGACCTACGTCTTCAGGCTTTTCGATTTTTTAAAATCTTTTTTCGCCTTTCCTCAGTTCCTCCTTTTCTTTTCTTTTTGCTGCAGTGATTGTCCCTCTACTGGGCTTGCTTGCAGTTAAAAAAAAAAAAAAACTTCTAAGAAAGCGTCATCGAGACGGGCAATTTTTACCTTGGGGTAGCCACGTTTTGAGGCTTTCACTCAACTTTTCAGCTTTTTTGCGCATACCTTAAGTTCCAATAGGCCGATCACTCTGATCTGGGTATCATTGGAAAGATCTTTTGCTCGTGCAGAAGTTGAGTATGGATGACGCCAATGTTGGTTAAAAGTGATGACGTCAGAAATGGAAGAAAGGCCAAGGCTCGTCACGGGCGGTTACGAGCGGCACAGGAGTCAATGGGTTAATATCCTAATCAACAATCCAGATGCGTCCCTGGTCCTACTACATTCAACACATCGGTATCTTTGACCAAACCTAAACAAAACTTGAAAGAAAACCACTACCACCTTAGGAATTTGATGTTCGCCTCGGAAAAAGCACTACAGTTGTTATAATCGTTTGTTTTTTTGTGTGCAGTTTTTGCGTTATCGTTCTACTATAAGCTGCATGTTACGAAAAATTGTGGCGTGACGTGCGTCACTTGGAACATTCGAGTATATGCTAATTTGATCTAAAAGTTTCGTGCATATTTCATTAGCCTTGTCACGGTGACTAAGCAATTTATTTTAGTCGTTTACGTCTGCTGCTGTAAATAGTTTATATTGTAATGATACTTTATTTAGTATAGCCGGAAAGTTCTAGAACGTTTTGCTGTAAAGTATATAAGTAAATCGGTGTACCGTTTAGATGGTTTTATTTCCCAGGAGTTTTACAGTAGTAAGTACTGAAGTGTGACGAAGGTCGCGTGTAATCGACAGAGGTCGTGTTTGTGAAGTGTAACAGAGGCTACGTGGATATTTGGCAAGAGGCCGTGTATTTAAAGTCAAGTGTAGTTACAAGCCTAGCGTGTGCTTGTTGAGAAGTCTTGTGTGGAAATACTGCGTTCGTGTGGAATAAATATCTTGTTGTGTTTTCCGGAATCCCTGAGTTCTGTTTGGACTACAAGCTATACCTACCGCTAAAAACATCGAACTTGCAACACTGCATAGGGGGGACACGTGTTGTACATGTTCGTGTTTCAGCATCAGTTGGTCCTTAGACTGAGAACATCTTGTGTGTTCAATCAAGTGCGAACCCATGTCCCATTGTCTATTCATGGTGTGAGTTCCATATCGATACTAGCTCAAGTTGAAGCAGTACGGTTGAAATTTCTTTCTAAAAGCCGCGGCCATCTCCTTCTCCTCGTCCTCGGAAAATTTACAATCTTTCCAGTTCGCTCTGTCAAAAACAGGTCATTTAGCTACCGCGAGTTGTCAGCGGTAGTTCGCATTAAAGCAATATGGCGTCCAGTGAAAATTTATCCCTGGAGCAAGCGTTGGAAACTAGAAAAACGGATTATAGCCTGGAATGTGTAATAAAACGGTCGGTGAACATGTTTTATCCTTTGAGACGGCATTTGGACGATTATTCTACTTCTAGTTTGGAAGCGGGCTTCTTTTTATAAAATGTCTTGAAAAGGAATGAGGCTCGAAGGAGCAATATGGATAAAGAGATACTGGGTTCTGTCCTGGTGTACAGGTTCACAAGGGATAACCATTTTCTTTCTTTGTTTAGGAGTCATTGGTTAGCTGTTGTGTATTGTTTGGTCCTTTGTAGTGGCTCTTGTAAACCAGTACACGAGGACAGAACCAGATATTGTCATTAAGACTAAAGTGAAGAAAACCTTTAGCGCAAATCAAATGAATTTTAGAGCAGAAGTGCTAGTGGATGACCATAAGCCTTTTACAAGTTGTTATGATCATAAACGAATGCAGGTGATTGCAACAAATCATTATGGATGCTGGAATAATTTTGGCATATTGTAGGTATTGACTGGTACTGACTTGCAAGAACTGACACTCCATAAATAAGATGTCGCTCTGTACTTTTAAGATAAATTGATTCTGTTTTCCTGTTATATACAAATTAAATGAGCAGGTGCATATATCAGGAGTGTTGTTTCAATAATGTGTCTACAAGTCTAAGGAGGATGAGTGAAGTGGCTATAGGGGTCAAGATTTCTCTCATCAAAATCTCTTCCCAGCTGGGGACCTAAAACTGGCTTAAATCAGGTGGAGTCCCCTCACTTTGAAACATGTTTCCCTTTTTGAGTAAACTACCAGTTCCAAATTTACCTGCAAAATTTTTGATAGTGAGACTGAAGATATAAAGTTCATTTTAACAGCTTATATAATTCCAACATGGACAACTTGATATAATTTCTAATGCTACTACACAATTTAAAATGCCAGTAAAATAAATTGATAAATACCAAGTCAATAAAAAGCCAATTAAATAGTATTTCTGAGTAAGTAATTCCTTGTATCAGATGCATGATTAAAGTGTGACTGCAATTTCTTCAAAAATCTTCAGGATTGTTCAATTCACACACAAGCTTCAGCCTGTGTTTCAAAACAAATAAACAGTGTTTACTTCAAAAGGTAAATAGATACTTTAACAATAACATGTCATTCTTATAAACATTGCCTTTATGTTCTATGTTTATGTAAACTTTTCTTTATGTTTTGCAAAACAAATGTGAAAATTAGCTACACATCAATTTATACATCTATTTCTAAATGGAATGAGCAACTAATAAATATTTCAATGAGGTAATGCAATATATAAAATAGTGGATGACATGAATTTTGGGCTTTGTAAAATGTAGCCAAATACCAATTTCCATTGTAAAATACTTTTAAGAATTGGCACTGATAAGTTAAAGCAGCTACAGTGTAAATGATCAGTTTTGACATCAGCTACATATCTATACCAGGTAAAATCTTTCCCGGTTTGGCACTTTCATGGACTAGTGAAAAGGTGTTATCACTACAAAAGTATCAGCTAGTGTCTGAGGGATCTGCTTTCTGCAATTCACAATAGCATTAACTAAAGTCATCGAAAACCTGTGGGGTGGGGGGCCTATGTAAACACTTTTGCTTGGGGCATAGGAACAATGCTCATAGCCTTGTTCTGGTAATCATTTTAGCATGATGAATTCATGCCTCAATATTTCTTGCCACCTTTGCTGGTATGTGGTATTTACATTTAACCTTTGCATGGCAATATGTTTGGCCTCCCTCCCCTCCATTGTGACTGTCAACAGTCCCTGTTGTATTTGCATTTACCCATCACACCTGCAGTGATGTATGTAGCTACACTTAATATCATGTTATCCCTAGAATTTTGAAAGACTTTTATTTCCTCTTTTTGCTTCTTATCAATTATGTAGTTTGTTACTTTAGTATTACATAATAGAGTCTCCAAGGTCACTTGTCTTGCATCATTTTTGTAGTGTCAAAGAGACCATCAAGGGCAAGTCTCTTGTCTTATGCATTTGAAAATGTTTCTCAGGTTCTTCTAAGAGATGTTTGTGATATGTAACTTGGATTTTCAAGGGATGCTGGGGAGCACACTCTCTTCTCCCGCTGGAATAAAATGGTTCCATTATTTTAAAAAAATTTAAATATGTTGTTAATGATAGTTACCATTTTAATCTTGAGAAACCTGCTTTAAGTGTGTATGTGATGGTTTAATAAATTTGTTTTGCTTTCAAACCAGCTTGACTTGTATTTTCCCTTGTTTTAAAATCATTATCACAAGCTGAAACAGACAAATCAAAACTGAACCTGGTGTGAAATACTACAAGCCATATTAAATTCAAGCCACAACATGTGTAATACATATTTATTTACATTGTGTAGAGAAACTGTATCAGTGTTTTAAGTTGGAATTTATGAACACAGTTCTCTTATGGCAAATTACTTACTTTAGTCAAATACAAGAATAATCAACTCACAGCCATACTAGAAGAATATAAGGAAACAAAATTTGTTACCTTTGAGCTTAACTTTGCTCTTAGCTCGTCAGACAAACTTTCAGATGTTTCTTTCAGTTTGTTTACATATGAATAAACAAGAAAGAAATCACAACTCACCAAAACATTACGCATCACCTTCCTTGAGTATAAATCTCAAGTTTGGGAATGCAAGCAATTTTATGTAATACTATATGCATGAAAAATTTTCAGCATGCTGATTGGCTGAGTGCATGTCAATTAATCCCGAACAGTGCTGAAAGTTGATATTGTGTGCACATAGTTGAAATCAAGTACACAAAGTTGAAATTATATTGAAATTATATTGCATGTATATTGTAAACAGGAGATCAAATGATTTTTCTTGTGCAATTTGGAGTAAACAAACACTCACAAACACTAAAAATTTTTAGACCACAAATTGCACTCGCCCTTTCGTCTCGTACAATGTTTTGTAGTCTTTGAAAAATTTGCTTGTGCTTATTTCTTCCAAGTTCCAATCAAAATCATTTGATTACCTATAAGCTTACATATAAGACTAAAAAATTGAAGAACTTATATCAATTAATTTAATGTAGGCTTTAATAATATGCAGTCACACGAAATAATAAGAAATACCTTCCCATTCAACCAGCAGACATTTTGCTGTCAAGTTTTATTTCTGATAGAGATCTTGCTTTTCCCTTGGCCACTTGAACTGCATTGTCCCGTTTTCATAGACTTGCTGACAGCAAAGCGCTTGTATTTTTTAAGGACTGAATTTTCGTTCAGAAAATAGTACTGGTACTACTTTCTTGCTTATAATCATCCACTAGCACTTCTGCTCTGAAATTCTCTTGATTTCCCTAAAGTCTTTCTTCAGTTTAGTCTTAATGTCACTGAGTAACACCACACATTTTGAAAAATCACGGGACAAATTCTTCTTTTGAGTGAACTTCACCAAGGAATCCTCCACTGATACTCCAATATGCAGATTCCTCAGCCCCGCAGTGAACAGGCTCGGGACAATTGTCAACAGCTGCGAAACTATTCCATGGATACAAATCGACGAGGGGACGAGACGTAATGCGTGTGAATTATCGAAGATTTTCGAAATACAATTAGAAATCTAAAGAATCAAAAAACATACGATTCTTACCAGGAGATTAAAGAAGCCATCACTCATCTTCTCAGACTTGTAGCTACAAATGCGAAGAATTTTATTGAAGCTAAAACAAGCACTTTTTCAGCAGAAGCTAAGGCTGCCCATTTGACGGACTTTTTCGCGTAAATGATCACCACGTCTCCTTGAAGAACCTTAGACATATTTGGTATCAAAAGAAAGCATTTTTCCACCACTTTCGAGTAAAATCTTCTTTTCATAAACAACATTCAATCCCAGCATGCAAATGGCCATCTTTTTATACCCCTACAGAATAGCTCCCAGACCTCCGCGAAAATCTCACGGTCGAGAAGCCATTACTGGCTTCATTTAAATGTCCCAAAATTGGAGACAGGTGACCCGGCGTGCAGTTCTTCATGCTTTTCTTTTGTTATTGATCATGGACTTTGTCAAAACATTATCAAAGTAACTGTGGATCCACAGACTACTTACGATAACGAATTGTCACATTGTTCGCTCTCGCTCGCTGCCGCATCCCATATTATTATAAATTAATTTGTCTGTCCGCTTATTGACAATGAAAATTACACAGTGAACATTTACCCAATAAAGATTACGGATCATCACACGTGCACATGGGTTCACATCCCGTTCAAGTTACCTTCCAAACTGTAGAGGCATCTTCAATGACTTTCAGTCTCTGAAGCAATCTTTCCTCGTTATCGAATTCAACAACAAAATAAGGAGCTCCTATCCGCACAACCTGCAAAAACATCAAACCAGCTTATAGAAAGATAGAAACAAGCTAAAACAGTAGTTTTCGTTATTGTAATTGATCTCCTTACTTGCAGGATCTCCTTTTTACAGCTGTTGCTGATGTTTTGTTGATATGTTGTTATTGTGGTGGTGGTGAGTTTTATAAGCGTTGCATAAATAAGCCTAAATAACTGGACATACCGACAGACTCTGAAAAACCCTTCATACTAAACCGTTTAGTAAGAAAATCCGCGGACAGGTTGGGCGGACAGACAGACTTACAGACAGACTTACAGACAGACTTACAGACAGACTTACAGACAGACAGACAGACAGACAGACAGAAGCACAGATGCATATCATCAACTATTACATGTGATATCAATTACTTTTGAATTAGTCTGCGAACAGTGTATCTTTTGCTCGTAAATTCGCCTAAAGAAACGCAAAACACTTAACGATCTGCGAACGAGTAGAGGCGGTAGGCGAAGCTGGAAGTCGCGAGTAGTGCGCTTGTTCGCTTGCGTTGTTCCCTTGTGGATTGCCCAGGCAAGAGAAAGACTACTCACAGTTATCTTATAGGCGAGCGTAAATCTGCTTGAGCTCTGTGTTGGCTGCCACGTCTCTAATCGCTAATGAACTAGAATCTCCGTTTCCCTAAAAAAAAAAAAAAAAAAAAAAAAACCTTTAACTCTTCCACACCCGTGCGAGGTACTGGTATCACCTGTGGAGAGCAGATTAATAGCACTATTAAACAATTAGACCCGTGGCACTTGAGGGCAAGGGTCTAATTGTTTCAGTATCACCCAACTTGTCGGACAGAAAAGGCAATAATGAAATTAGCAAATACAAGTTCTTTTCACTGTTGCATGTTCCACAAATTTGTATGAAATGTCAATATTGACCACGTGGTGCTGAACGGTTCGTAACGGATTTCACGAAGTAATAATATTGTATTTCGGCTTGTTTTGGGTTTGAATGTATCCACATTCAGGCATCAGCCATCAGGCCGTGTGAATAGGTAAAAAATATAAACTACCAGTGTTATTGCTTAATATTCGTATGCTTAATTTCCAGGAATGGGAGCGGCTCAGAAAAAGATACCTTTGAAATGCTGTTTTGCTCTACGCAATGTAATTATAAAGTACAATGAGTTATCTGGATCTGCAATTTCAAATACGTTAATCCTTACGCTTCTTCAATACTTCCTTAAAGAATTGGTTATAAAGGATATTTGCCACCATCACTTTCTTTAGAAGTATAATATAACGGTCAGTTGCAAAAGAGAGTGATTGTAGAAGACTGGGTTTGATGTTTCGAATTGAGTCTATACTTTCGGTAATTTCTTTTTTTCACTGAATTTAGTGGCCTACTCTCGGGGGGAGTCCTCTACATCCACTGTCGAATAAAACCTCGTTCTGACGAACGGCTCAGCATTTGAATTTCTTTACAACAGCTCTTTTTACTATATCGAACCAACTGTTACGGAAAACATTGCGGCACTTTTTGAACGTCCGAGTTTCTCTGTTTAAATCTAAGTTTTATTACGGGTTACGTCAGTTGTTATGTCAATGTATATAAACCACGCCTTTCATGCTCTACCCCTGTACCAACTGAAAACAAACTGGTGAAAAGAAGCTAAGTTGCTTTTTGTGACCCCTTGGGCACGCAAACATTGCGATGTATATCCCAGTTTCAGCCATGTGAGTGATACAAGTGTCTAGCTTTCTTGCAACACTTCCGCTTTCCCAAGCATCAGTGTCAGAAAGATAACTTATGACGAAAGTCTTTCGCCTCAGCTGTGCTCCCTGACCGACATCTTACTGCTTGCTACAAGAAAAGGACTCCACCAACTCTTTAATGGCGTCGATGTATGTTTTTTTCTTTACTGATTACCAACAGTCGTCATTGCTAATTTTGCGCAAATGTTTTTCAGTTCCACGACTTTCAGATTTTTTAGCTTTCCGCCTTTTGCTACTTTGCAAATGTCGCGGTCTTTAAAAGACAGTGGGTAATGAAGATCAACTGCTTCATACACTTCATATCTTAGGTTCTGTTCAAATGACTGACCTTCCAGGTGCTGAAGTCATCATCTTCAGTAAGATTCTCTTCTTCTTCTACTACTGTAACTGCATGAGCCTCTTTGCTTCTCTGCAATGCGGATAATCGGGAAAAAAGTTGCTTATTTGCCTTGAAGTTTTCCATTCCTCTGGTGAAAACAACGCCAATCCCTCCAGTCTTTAGCATCCTGCATCTCCGTTGAGACCTCGACTAGATTAGCCTTTTTCCCACCAAGCAAGCCTTTATTAAACTTGGCTATTAAAATTCTTTGACTTTCTGGGAGGTTTTTGCTGCCGTTTTCTGGCCTTTAAGTGCCCAGCCTTGCACACTTAAGAGGCCCTGACTGAAAAAGCGTGTCAGTCCTTGGAAATGGGGGTCGGCCAAATTTAATGAAACTTGGTGAGGACATTGACCTTGATGAGCTATTACTAGATCCAGTTTTATTTGTCTTCGTTCTATCTTACTTTATTTTTTCAATGGAGGGAGGAGGGTCCTATTTTGGGGTCTCAGAGTACAAAAAAATACGCATATGAGAGGTAACTTTCGAGTACCATAACAATAAATGTACAAAGCTCACAGCATATATAATGCTACAGGATGTTTGTACTAAGAACCTACGTTCAAATGGTTTATGGCTTTAGGGATTCAATTATTTGGAGGAGATAGGCATGGTACTAAATTTACTCAAATTTCGACCCCCATGAAAACACGAAAAATTGCCCAACTTCAAGAAATCATAATTTTTACCTGTAATCCTACTAAGAATCAAGACACACGTCATGAGTTACCTAAGGACATCTATAATCCAAAACAGGATAGAAAAAATTGGATCATTAAGATTTGCTGTTTTCCTGGCAACACTTTTGCAAAATGACCTCATTTGGATAACCCTAATTTTGACTTAAGAATCACTGTAAAATCAATTTTCTTTTTCTCAGCTTAGATAATTTTTAAGGGAAGGAGAATGTTTTATAATTTGAAAGAGTGATTTCGTGTAAACAAAATAAAAGGAAAATATAATAACTGCGCTAGGAGTCATGAAAACGTTTCTGGGTAAGCCTGATGTGGGACTTGTAATTAAGAGCAATTCGTATAGGTAATCGCATGGGGCCGAGTAAAATTAAGGATTAATATCACGCGTGTTTTCAGAAATTGCTGAAATAGCTCTTATCGAAGTTGAACACGCGAAATCAGCGGACTTTCAGTGAGCTTACGCCAAAACGAGGCTATCGGGTCTAGCTCGCCATAAAGTACAAGGAAACAGAGGGAAATCAGTATAGGTAAATAACATTAAGGTAATATTTATCGACTTTTGAGTATCGTTATCCATGGTGAGGTATTGCATAGCTCTTGGGTGTCAAAATCGAAGTTCCAAAGCGGAATGCAGAGACTTGTCATGGCATTTGCTCCCGCTGTCAAACAAGAATTTGCTGGCACAATGGCTCGTGAAACTGCGTCGATAGAACACTCCAGTGAACAAAAGCTCTTACGTCTGTAGTCAGCATTTTGAAGCTAATTGCTTCATAAAACCAATGGGAGGACAAAGAATTCGTTTGAAGCCCGATTCCAAACCTACAAAGTTTATTCTTACCGTCGAAAAACCAAAGAGGAAAAAGCCCGCCGATTGAATATCGTGGAACACAAAGAAAACAAATAAGCGTATGGAGAACTTGCAGCAGCATTCGGCCTCCGAACCTATTGATATTAGAAAGAGTGTTGAAAACTCTGGTTTGAAATCTGGTTCAGATTGTATAGAAACTGAACATCTAGAAAGTGAAGGTTTAGTTCAAACTGGAGATGAAAACTGGGAACATCAACTTAAGTTAAAGGATGACGAAATGTCATGTTTACGTGAGAAATGGCAAACTAAGAAGTGCGAATTAAACAAAAAAAAAGTGCTGGAAAATCAACTTGAAGAAGAAAGAAGTGCCAGGAAGGAGCTGGAATTATTAATTGAGAAGAAAGCCTTCAGCATCGAGACTGTAAAGGATAATGATAAGTTATTAAGATTTTACACTAGATTTGAGAACTATGAGGTCAGTGTTTTCAATGGTTCTTGACTTTCTGGGAAGGGAGACAGGGCTCACTTGGACTACCAAAACACAGAAAATTAAGGAGAAATTAAGCACAAGTATAAACCTGGGCCTAGTAGGGTTTTGACTTTAGAGAATGAATTTTTCCTGGTGCTTTGTCGTTTAAAAGTTGGCTTACTAGAGGAGGACTTGTCAGCTAGATTTGGAGTGTGCCAAAGTGTAGTATCCCCGGGGTAGTATCCCAAATTGTTAATACCTGGATCAAGATTATTTTCTTTAAATTCAAAGAACTTGATGTATTTCCTTCCAGAGAGATTGTTCAATTACATCTGCCTGAATGTTTTCGCAAAAAGTATTCAACAGCTACTCTAATAATTGATGCTACAGAGATATACATTGAAAAGCCTAACAACCCAGAGGCCCAACAAGTAACTTTTTCTTCATACAAAAATAGCAACACCCTGAAAGCCTTGGTTGGTATTGTACCAAAAGGGGGGATTTCATTTGTTTCAACCCTGTATGGTGGCAGCATTTGTGACAAGAAACTAACCCAAAAGTCAGACCTGATAGAGAAACTACAGTATGGTGATGTCATAATGGCTGACAGAGGGTTTAATACTTTCAAGAGATGCTTGCATGCAAAGGCTTAAAAGTAAATGTTCCTCCATTCATGAATG
This sequence comes from Platygyra sinensis, assembly GCA_019787425.1. Lineage (NCBI taxonomy): Eukaryota > Metazoa > Cnidaria > Anthozoa > Scleractinia > Merulinidae > Platygyra > Platygyra sinensis. Next base: position 11,716 of record JAHPZR010055643.1, on the reverse strand, counting down.
AATCTGGCCAATTTAATGAAAGTGAATTACTGGAAACAAGGAGAATTGCATCTCTAAGAATCCATGTTGAAAGAGCCATGGAAGCAATAAAAAACTACCACACTTTAGACTTTGTCCCAAAAACTTTGTGCAAGAATGGTATAATTGATATGATATTTTTTGTCTGTGTAATGTTATCAAACTTCCTCCCATCACTAGTAGATGGTTAGCAATAACAATGATCTTTCCTACAAATGTACATTGCCTTCATGTTATCAATTAGACAGTGAAAACAGAGTGTACAGTCATGTAATGTTCAAGTGAATATTCCATCAATTTGTTATAAAAATATTACAAAACTCAATGTACAAGTGTTGTAGCTCAAAATGTTCCTGTTTCTAATCAGTGAGTAATTAGCACATGTTCCTGTCTCTTATAACTGAGCACATATGCTTACAACTAGACTGAAATGTTACCATTTGTGTATACTTACAGTATTTCTAGAGGAAAAATTATAGAATTGTGATTTCAGTCATGTCATTCATTTGATTAATTTACTTAATCCAGTAAGCCAAAAAAAAAAAACTCTTGGGTATGCTATTTCCAAAGAGATGTGATTGTCATAAAACTTTTCCAGTTTTGGGACTTTGTCAGAAAGGAGTTTGTTGTTCTTCTTCACATGTAAAATAATGAAGTCAAAAGTGTCAGAAAGTACCAGGTCAGTCCAAGATGTTTCAGTGCAAAGCATCAGCTGCTGGACTGGAAATAGAACTTGTGATTCTTGTTGACCACCATCCCATGAGAAGTGTCTCTACATATACCACGTTTACACACTGCTTTCTTAAGAGATAGACTATCTGTGAAGATTCCCTTCATCTACACTGGTCCTCCATCTACCTCCCCCAGCTGGAGAGGCCTCAAGGAAAGGATAACTCTGAGATATAACAAAACCTGTTTGAGTTACTTTGCAATCCAGTTTGTTTTCATATAGCCATATAATCTTCTTTTCATCTTTCAGTCCCTGTTTCATTTTATTACTTGGATACTGATTGTTAAAATGTAAGATTTCTTTCATTGCTTTTGTTAGGCTAGTAGAATTAAGGCTTTATTAATGTTGTCATAAACTGACTGAGAGTCGATCTTCCTCTTTCTCGGCTGGTACCAAGTTTGCAGTCTTGAGGTACATGTTTCAAATTCCCAAGTACACTCAAGTCTCACAAATTCTTTAAGTGCATAGCAAAGAGCTGCTATATGTTTACAAGAACCGAATGGTCCTTTACCAGCTGGACAAGCACAGCTAGCAAATGTAATTTCACCTTCATGTTCACCATTACACAGTGAGAGTTTTACGTTCACTTCAGGTAAGCAATCACATCGAAAATGTACCTTCTCATCGTCGTGCCGAGCGATTTCCAGTTTTTGGATGTGACCATGTCGAAACAAACCTGAAACAACCGAAATAAAGCTTTGCTGCTGATGTTCTTGTAATCTTAGATTCATTGTCCTAAGCTTTTCTTTCAAAAAAGTAAGACACGATATTTTGCTTATTAAATGTTGGGACATCATCCTTCGCCTCAACCAGTGAAACCCACTGTGCAGATTCAGGGAAATCACAATTGACGGTCGCCGTTTGGTCCACTGGTTTACTCTGGTTACTTGCTGCCAAGTCTTTCCACTTCTCCGTAAAATTATTCTCCCAACTATTTTTGATATAGCTGATGACCCTGCGGCAAGTAAAACAAGTCGATATAGAACTTATGCTTCAAAATTCCGCTTAAGCAATGGCAATAATTATAAGTGCCAAAAAAATGCAATCTTTATACCTTTAAGATAACTGTGCCTTCGTAGCTTCGGAGCGTGCACTACCATTTTTCGCCGTCCGTTTGCGGAATGACAGCTACTCGTTTAGTCTTTCTTTAGTAAGATTCTGTGGACAATTACCACAAAGTAACTGTACTTTCTCCTCAGCGTAAAAGAAGGCCGCTTCTGGAAGATTTTTGGCAGGCTACATAATTTGTTTTATCACTTTTTCACACAAGGGAAACCAAATCTGATCAATGTTGACCCGATAGCCTCGCTTCGATGTTTGCTCACAGAAAGACCGCTGGATCGTTTGGGTGGCGTACTCAACTTCGATAAGAGCTATTGCCCGAGTCGCGCAGCGACGAGGGCAATTTCAGCAACTTCTGAAAACACAAGTGATATTAATCCTTAATTTTACAAGGACCCATTGCGATTACTTGTTAATAAAATAGAGGACAAAATTACTGAATTTCTGAATGCGCTCTTGACTAATCAGTCACAGGAAGCCATTTAAAGTTGACACAGAATCAAACGCCACAAACGCACGAATGAGCTGAATGAAATTTTATTTTCCCACAAAGATACCAGGACATTGACAATCAGGCCTGCTAACAAACTTTCAACTTTGAAAATATAAAGTTAGTGCTTTTTTAAACAAAGTTACATGTAAAACGTTCAAGATGCATTCAGATCACTCTGAATCTGATTCTTCGATGAAGATACGCTTGTATCCTCGCCTTATATCGCTTGTGCTCTTCTGAACGGCATCATTCCCGGCGATGTTCAAGGTGACGCTGCACTGAGTGAAATTGTAAACATGGCCGGGAGCGCACGAAGATGCAGTGGAATTTGCAGGATAAAGTTGACTTAGAGCACCTCTTGAAGGAACGGGACCACTGTTGTCAATGGCTCGTGAAATAATCTGCTGCTCTCGTTCGTCTCCTGAGTCGTAATCGTCAAGCCCGCTGGCAGATGCGTGGCCTGTGATATTCTTTATTTCACACTTCGGGATACCAGAACTTTTCAGCTTCTTCACGACGGTTTTTCGTGCACTATGGTTGGTCAAATTCTTCTCGGGACACAGATTCTTCAGCGGTGAGTTCTTTTTCATGTTTTTCATGATTGTGTTTATGGTGTTCTTTCCCATTGGGGTTTTCTTGTACCAAATGCTTGAAACTGGCTTGTCGATGACAGTGAGGTAAAACGGACCGCTTTCCTTCATTTCGCTTGGTCGCTTCCCCAGATACCGTTTGAACAACATGACGGGACACCTTTCTTCATTCCCTGTGGCAAACATTTTGGTAGCCTGCGAACAGGCTCCCGGTTCGGTTGGGTTTAGGGCGAGATAACCGAGTGTAATCTAGGACGAGCGGGACGAGCCGGGAGCGGTCTGGTGAGGAGGGAGTCCGCAGGGGAGCCTGTAGACATTCCATTGATGCCGCCGTTCCATGATACCAGCTCCTGGTATCAAGATCTGATTGGTTGAATCGATGACTGTTGACAGCTCTGAGATAAATAATTGACGGATCTTGACGACTGCTTGTAAATTAGCATAATTCTTGCCGAGACTGTCAACAACGGCTTCCGCGTGCAGTTCACTGACGACGAATTTGAAGCAGCTTTGAGCAATTCTTTGCAACATTTTCGTTATATCTCTGGTTTGAAACGTGAGCAGAAGCTATGACTGGAAACTGTGGGGTAGAAGCGCGATGTTTTCGGAATTCTACCGACTGGTTTCGAGAAGAGCCTAATTTTTCAATTGCTGCCGCGTCTATGATGGTAAATAAAATAGACAGGCCAAACACGACTCCAACGGTTCGTGCCATTTGTAGATTTGCCGTTTATTTTTCGGTCTTTCGACCTTTTTGTCGCTTCACTCTTCTTTATGAAAGGCATTTCGTATGGTGTTATAAGGAGAAAACTAGAGCCGTTAGATCGTGCTAGGCGGCAAATTTAAGAAGTCATAGGTCTGCATGATTTCCGCTGTTATCTGCGTGTTGCTTCTTTGTATAATTTGCCATGTGTTGGTGTATTGTTTTGGCTCATTTCTATTGCAAGATTTGTTTTTAAGTCTCCAAGTATTTTCTTTTAAGGGATAAAATACAATGTATGACATTTACTGTGAACGTGTTGCTTACCCGCATTCTATAAATATTGTGACGCCGGGCCCGGCTATGATTAGAACTGTTTGCAAGTACAGTAGGTAGATTCTTATCGCGGGTGTCATATATTTGCCCTCCTGGTTTTCCTTCGGAGACGTAGCTGTACTTCGAGAACGCTAAAGGCTTGTCTAAAGAAATTCTAATGTTTCTTGCAGCTATCTGATCGAGCTTATGTTCCTGGAGCTCGATGTATAGGTTGATTTCTCCTTTGATTGTTCTAGTACCACAGGATTTAAATTTAACTCATTACGCGCAAGTCTGTCGACTGTGTTGTGTGTTGTATATGCCATTGTTCGGCTTAGTTCTGATTGTAGACCTCTTAAAACTTGCCGCCTAGCACGATCTAACGGCTCTAGTTTTCTCCTTTTCTCGTACGAGTCGTGTTTGGCCTGTCTACTTTATTTACCATCATTACGGTAAATTGTTATAAAAAGCCGATTCATCAGCGCGGGGAAACCCATCAAATTTGTCAGGTTTAATTATCTCCTTGACAGATATGTAACAGGCTAATCACAAAGGGGCGGAACGGTACATTGAAAACAATGTCTACAGGCTCCCCCGCGTCCCACTCGATTCGCTCGCGGAGTCACGACTCCCACTCGCTCAACGAATTTTTTTTTCCGAACTCGCTGGGAGCCTGTTCGCAGGCTAACATTTTGGGGGTGACTAGTCTGGTTTTCACGTAAAAAAGTCCTCCCTGTCTCGTCTTGGTTGGACCTTCGGCAAAAGTTACAAATTCGTTTCCGTCGTCGTCGCGTTGCAAAGTGAAATCTTCAACTTTCATTTGGTGGTGTTCTTGTCGCCCTCGTAGGCCAAAGTGCTGAGTGAGCAGCCACCACATTGTGTTAAGCAGAGCTTGCGGAGTTCCTCCTCCAAGCTGGCCGTTCTGCCAGAGGACGTCTTCCTCTTCTTTTGTCAAACTTCTGGATCGGTTTGGTCGCTTTCCTTTGCCCTGCTCTCGCAGTTTCCTGGCCTTCCCTTCCAGGACTTTTCTGGAGTTAAGAAACTCCCTATCTCGGATGATTGACTTTGGATAGGCTTTTGATTTTAGATATCTCTCCAGCGATGCCTGCGTTACTTTTAGGCAGTCGGGCTCATAGTCATCCCCGTTTTCTTTTCGTAACTCGGCATAAAACTGCGACAGTGTTTGGTCGAGGACATCGCTCTCGTAATCTTCTAAATTTGCTTGGAAGGTTCTTTCATTCGCCCACTTTTTGAAAACGTTCTTCCAATACTCCGTGCTTTTCCTCGTGTTTTCGTTTTCGCTCTTGTCTTTTAATTCTTCAATTTCTCGTCGACTATCTCGAAACGAGACGCCATTGTTACAGAAAATTTTCGGCAACAACTTTTCGATAGCATAAGCTGTTCCTAGGCAACCTGACAGCCAATCATAAGCTAGTAATTTTGCCCTCTTCTCAAGCAAAATTAAGAAAAAATACCCTCTTCATTGACCAATCAGCAATCAGTAATTTTGCCCTCTATTTTATTATCCGAGAAAGTGAAGCAAAGTTGGAAATGAAAAAAAATAACCCCCCCCCCCTTCAATTTTTGTGTGGAGGTAGGTTACCTGGGGAGATAAACAAAAACAACCATATTTGGATCGGCAGATGCACCGTTGCCATGGTAACCACACTTGATCGCGGCGGCCAGAAGTCTATGTTTTGACCAAAAAATTCACTCTCAAGAAGTAAAAATAAACGAGTCTGGCCCTCAGGTGCATGTGAGCCAATTCAAACGAAATTCATACAGATGGTAGAGCCACTCTTCCAGCTTATATAATTGGCCGTTAAAATATTTTGGGTTTTATAGACAAGAAGAAAATGCTCGTTTTACTATGTCCCCTGTCAACCATTTTGACAAGCAGCAAAAACAAGCACAACCATATTCGTAATTTCTCTGAAAGTACTCTTTCCACATGAACCAAATTAGCAGCAGAGCTTAAATAGATATTGAAATTTCTAAAAATCATAAAATCTATTTGGGGAAAATTATATTCTGGCAATGGTTGGTGGAGACACTTGGGGAAAATTGCCAAAATTTCCAAAATTGGCAATTTTGAGGGCTCTAGTATTTGGTTCAAACAGGCTTTAGAGAGAGAAAATCAGCTTCAAAAGTATCTTTTATCATCTTGCCTGTTACCTCCATTTAGTTAATAACGTTTTTGCCAACGAATTTGATGAAACATGAATTGATACAAAAGCTACCTTGGAGGTTTTTGGGAATTTCTTCATGATACTTTCGTCGAGTGGTTGCTCCAGTGTCTCTCCTTCGCTGGCTCCATTTTCTTGAGCAAATCTAGCACAGACTCTAATCTAACGGTTACTCCAATCGAATATCCAGTTTGCCGTGTTTCAGACCAGAGATGATGATACAAGTAGCCCGTTTACACTTGACAAAGAATAGCTGAGAAGTTCAAAACATGGTCGTAATACTTGCGATTTCTGCCGTCGAGCAGTTAAATTCATCAATATCATCATTTTCTCTTGCGGGCGACAAGCGGGATCAACGGCGAGCGGGATCCCGGAGAGAAAAGGAGAGCGCTGGAGAGCTTGTAAGCATTCTTTTAAAAAACCTCATTCCGCCCACCCGAAAAAAGAAACCGCTTCTTGTGTCAAAATGTCAAATGTGAAAATCTCCGTATGTTCGGTATAGAGTTACCCACGCGAGTTTCACGAGGCCAAGCTGATCTTCACAGTGTGTTGCGTTCTTCTGCGATCGTTCATGTCTGCTTTGTATCATCAGAGAATCTCTTTGAGTGTAGAAGTCTCTGTG
>JAHPZR010055640.1:0-7500 GCA_019787425.1 Platygyra sinensis | reverse complement strand
CATTTCCTCCTGACCAGCAGAAACAGATCTTAGAGACATATTTCAAGTTCACGTTTGTTCGTGAGCCGTTTGAACGCATCCTTTCTGCGTACAAAGACAAATTTGTTTACCCAAGATTTCCCCGTCCAAAACTTCAACTTCACGGCACGGCAATACTGAAAAGCGTTCGTCCAAACGCTTCCCAGAGCGCACTTGATAAGCTCGATGACATCTCTTTTCGTGAATTCATTGAATATTTGGTAACCAAAGGAAGCAACAAGAGTACGCCTGTTATGGACTGGCACTGGGACAATTACGTCAACATATGTGGAATGTGTACCGTTAACTATGACTTCATAGGTCATTACGAAACGTTTGATCAAGACCTTGCAGATTTCAAAGAGGCAGCGGGGTTATCGCCCGAAGATGCAAAGAAATTTAATGCTCATGCCAAAAATAAATCCAGTACCGCCTCCTCTTTGCTCACTTATTACTCGCAGATTCCTATAGAATGGATCGATATCCTTGGTCAGTTGTTTAGAGCCAACTTTGAGATGTTTGGATACAACTTCCCGGGACCTCTTAAGAGTCTTTTTGAATTCAAGAAGAGGGAACAGTGAGACGAGAAAGCTGGTGACGTAAGATACGCTCAACATATTAGAACATACCCTGTACATATTAGGAGCTTTTCCCTCAGAGAGCAGGGCATGTTAGGATATGTTGTGTAGAATTCGAAGTGAGATACAGTTCAACACCTATTAAACGGTCACCCTCGGAGAAATGAGTTGTGGCCGCTTCAAGAGAGCTGGGTGATATGGTTGCTAAATAGAGATAAAAACAATAGAAAAGCCATTATTGGGACTTTGATTACTGGCCAACTAAATAACAGGGATGGTCGTTTTAAGAGTACCGCTTACGTTTGCAGTGACTACTAGGTAATTTCGGAAAATCCCTTCAAGCAAAGGTAATGTATTTTTGCCCAATATTGTAAAGAAAAAAACTACTATTAAGTTTGAGACTTCTGGATGCAGCTCAATTTAACTGACACGAAATGCGGTTGCTATTACTATCGTAGCTGAATTCAGGCAGAAACTCTTAAATTGTTCGTTTCATTTTCTTACACCGGTTATTCCGGTGAAAATCAAAGCTCTACCTTTTCGGCAGTTTCTATAGCTCAAATTTTGTAAGTCCTATCATAGTTCAGTCGAAAAGCGAGTATAAAGATAACCTGGAAATAATTTTTTGAGGACAAACAAAGATTTTCTCTCTCTAAGATTATTATTAGGGAATTTAAGAAACCACGATAATGACGCCGAGGACAGCGTCTACAGCTAGTAACTGAAAAAAAAATTATTTAAGGTGGCTCCCGAGAGTATTTACGAACACCCTCGCTATAGAGCGCGAGTTAGAAAAGAAAACTTAGTAAATTTATCTTAAAGTTTTACCTGTAGAGATTTACCAATATGGATACTGTTGAAAAAAGGCTTAATTTTTTGGTTGTCAATTTTTGGATTATGGCCGTTACCATGGCAACATCTCATCTAATGACAGGCAGATATATTCCTCATTTTGGCCTAAACTCCTTAATATCTACACTTTCCTAATTTGGCGAAATTTTTTCATACTTTGCCACATCATGGAAGCGATATTGCCTAACATTTTGAATCGGTAAAAAGGCAAGGTTGTTCTGACGGTTTTTCCAATATTCTGTAATTTGTCAGTTTTGCTTTTTGTGCTCATGTTGACGTCATAAAAATCGAAAAACTCTGATAAAGGTGGCTTACTGCAGTTTTGATGGAGTATAAGAGCACAACTTTTAACTCTTTTGAAAAAGGTTCCAAGATGTTTTTCCCTTCATTATTTACTGTTTGCTCAAGTCTTTACCATTCCATGTGAAATTTGAACAATTAAACGTCAACAAATGGCCAAACTGAGCGACCGGGTAACCAACGAGAGAATGGGCACTAGTAGGTTAAGTCACGTTTTTCTCAAAATCTACCCGTATGACCCCAACTCAAACTTTCAGGATTACGACATTGGGTCTGGTTTAACATTCATGCGAAGTAAAATAAAAATCTGTAAGACAAATATTCCGCAAACTAAGAAAACGTGAAATAAAAAAAATAGCTCAAAATCGGTTTTACAGATTTTTTTTAAATTTCGGCTCTAAACGTGATTCACCCCAACAAATCAACTGCGAAAATTTCATCATAGGTTGTCGGTAGGTTTTGAGCAATCCTCGATCAAAGACAGGCTTTTACAACCTTGGACGAGAATTGAATTGCGCATGCCCTTTATTTAAGCGCGCGCTCATGTGACAACATGTATCGCGTGCGATAAAGCAAGAGTAAATTAGAGCTCTTTTACCTGATGTTTATCAACCTCTTTTGCCACATTTTTTGGCCCTAGGCTTAAATGCATGTTTGAACGGAGTTTGAAGCTATCGCTACATATATCAAAGTGATTTAACGCATTCCAAGTACAGTGCTGAAGTGTTTTTGTTACTTCTTGATGTTACTTGCGTCATTTTTGCACGCGCGACTAATACTGACGTGTGGCAGGCAATCGTAGCGCGCGCTACTAAGTTTCGGAAAAACTGTAGTAAGCCACCTTAACCTACGAATCTTGCGATACTCTAAGGTTCATTTAGTTGACTCTTAGTTTGTTTACCACTGTTAAGACCTGTTAAGGCTATTTCGAGACTGACCAAAGAAAACAGGGTTAGATTTGTTAAAGAAATTTTAAAACTTAGCTTATCGTGGTTGACGCTCTCCAGACCACTTAGAATTTGGTCGTTTTGAAATACATTTAATTACAAAAATGAGAGATATGACACGACGTTTCGAAGTCATCTAGACTTCATTTTCAAGTAATAAATGTAACGGACAGTTCAAGTTTAAAATTAATATAAGTGGTTGTTGATAACGTCAGCCAACGAATTAGTGCGCGCGCGTTAAAATGTTCTAAACAAACACTTTCTCGCGAATTGAGCCCGATTGTGTGTTTAAACATCATTTTTTGGACTAGTCATCATAAAAATTACAATTTCCTCGCATGTGATTGGTCCAAAAAAGTCCTATTTTCCATTAATTCGCTTTCCAAGTTGTTATCGGACAGTTTCTTATGGGATAGCTTGTTATTGGACAGTCTGTTATCGGACAGTTCAATAAGCCAATCACATTCAAAGATGTAGTTTAAATCAACCAATCACATTCAAAGTTGTAATGACGTGCTGCGTGCGCGCGCGCTTGCTTTTGTGTTTTTCTTAAAATGTTTACGCCTCCTTTGTCAGTATTTTAATACGAATTTTCCTCTTTTTCATAACTTGGCTGTTTTTCTTTCTCTCGGAAATTGTAATTTTTGTGATTAATTGATAATAGGACCTCGTGTCTTCCAATTCAGTCTGTAATCATACTCGTGATAAACAAATCGGACTCCCGCTGCGCGGTCGTCCGATTTTGTTATCACTCATATGATTACAGACTGAATTGGACTCCACTCAGTCCTATTACCATTACTAATCTGACCGTTACATTTATCAATTGAAAATGAAGTCAAGATGACTTCGAAACGCCATGTCATGTCTCTAATTTTTGTAACCAAATGTATTTAAGACAAAAAACAAAACAAGACATCCAAGATTGAGGGCGCCATTTGGCAAGACAATGTCATAATTTATACGTATTTGCCACTAAACTAAACATTTTTTTTTTCATTTTTGGATGTTTTTTTTAATTTTGGTTTGGTTCGGAGAGGAAATATAACGTGGAAATAGTGGTGATCTAAATCAGTAATAATAAGAATTTTATCACTTTATTTGTTTCGAGTAAAGGCGGCACACACTTTAGTTATCGAAAGGAACAGTTTACGCTTCAAAAACTTCATCTTACAGATTCATATAATCCTCCGTGACAGATCTAACACTAATACAAAGGAAACAGGAACTATAAACAGACATAAATGACTTTAATGTTTGCCGGAAAAAAGCCAAGCGGCACTGAGCAGAGGATGGGTGCAAAACCGATGGCTTACCCCCTGATGGGGCTCGCGGGTGGGTGGGTTTTCAAAATACAAAGGCGGATCTGCTAGCTATGAGTGACTAAATCAGACGATGACATGTAGTGGACTATAAAGGCAAGCCCATGTCACGCACATTCGATGATTGACAGTCGCTACTACCTGTACGTATTATACAACTATTGGACTGAGTCCAATACTTAAAATATATAGCTGAACGAGATTAAAATCACATTCAATTTCAAACGCGTCATTACACTAAACTCCACCAGTTGTTTATTTACAAGCCGAGCCGGAGATGGGGGTCATGATATGAACACGAAAATGGAGAGAAAAAAAACACCGGACAGTCACTCTGCTCCTTAGACATTGTGACTGGAACCAAGTTTCACTGCATATCCTGTGGGGTTTTTTTGTCAGCTCCTCCTCGGCTCTGATCTGTCCACGTGCACTATGACAGCAGCTAAGTACCACCAGTTTAGCTCGCAGTTGTTTTTCACTTCCTATACTTTAATCAAAACCTGACGGACAAAACTGAAAAGGGAAAACTGACTTTTCAGGCTGAAAATAAGAAATGAAGCGTCACGCCAATCCTGGATAAGCAAAGGGCCTACCTACATGGAGAAATATTTTGCCCCTTGTAAGAAGTCACTTGACACCTTTGATACATTTGGATACATAGCTGACATGAAACTGCTTGAATAAGAAATCACAAAATTGGTGAAAAAGTGACCTTAGATGGAAAAGAAATGACTCTGAGTTAGTCGGAAGAAATAACTTTATCCCATAGTGAGCCTGCGTTTGCTCGATGCAATCCACGTAAGGTTCCTCCACGTCCCTCCCTCCGCTGGGTTCATGCCACTCAGCTCAAATTGGGCTCAAATTTAAAATCTTTTCCGTCAATAACAAACATTTTTGTTACCTTAAGCTCTGAGAATTTAATGTTACATCCAGACAATATCTCCTATTTGATGATTTCCTAATATCACGTCTCCGAGGACAATATATTGTTTTTTAATTGGGCTACTGAATACTCACTCACTTACTGGTCACTTAACACTTCTCTACTCTCTCACAAATCAGTCTTAGAATTACTTATCATTCGATCCCAGGGGCGGGGGTACTTCCTTATAAGAGGCTAACGGGGATGAGCCGCCGGACGGGGTCGCCTTTTCACGACTGGATTGACTATCATGGGATCGCATTTTCAACAGAGGTACTAGAATGGGGTTGCACTTTTTCTGATTTTTGGGGTAAGACAGTTCTTCATATTTACCGGTTAGCTCACGTAGCAGAATGTTTGTACTGTAGGTGAAAAGTTAAGTGTTCTTTCAGTTCAATATTAAGGTACGTATATAGATAGAAAGTGCCAAGTTGGGATCGCGCAAATGACATATTTGCCCAAAAGTAGCTAAGATGGAGTCTATAATTGGCCCACAAAGTATATGGGGTAGTCGCTCTGAGCGGCCAGCGGCTTATACCCAGCAAAAACTGACCCAAGTACCCCGCCCGGGCATTCGATTCAAAAATCTTATATTCGGAAAACAAGCCAGGAGCTGGAAAATAAATCAGAAAGGTAGTTCGTGGACGCTATTCTAGCTTTGAATACCTGGAAAACAAGGTTGTCGTTTTATCTTGTTTCACTCGGTGTCTCTAAAACAGAACTTGAAAGTAACTTATGAATGCCTCTGCAACAGATTCGCGGGTTGTATAAATTAATTTCCTCCTTCATCTAAACTATCAACCCGCAAGAAGCAAGGTGCAATCATCCCGTCTGATGCATGAGGCTAGTAACAGTTTAATGGTTTATAACAGCTGTAACAGCTATGATAGTCGCCGAGAGTATAAATATACTGAAAATCGGTCGAAACCGTCTTAAATTTAAGGACGTTCGCGCCCAAAAACTTCCCACGCACAGATTTTTTCGAAACTTTGACTGCAGGTAGAAAATGATAAGATTAGACTAAAAATAGGTCCGCGATGCGAACATGTGTGGCTTACGATTTTTAACATATAATTGGAATCCTGTAGTTTTTCCTGTATGTAGATTCGGTTGCAATAAAATTGATCCACGTACACGATTAGTAGATGTTTTCCTAACATTGAATTTTAAAGAAAATGTTAAAATGGGTACCGACATTAAATGCATATTAGTGCATCTCAAGACAGTAACACCCAGACGATGTGCGCACTATGATCGCACTGCATTGTGGTTGGATGATTTCCAATATGGCGGCGGAAGCGTGGTTATTCGAGTAACATAGTTTTTTTCACTGTTTGCAAGGTATTTAGTTTTGTTGAATTTATTATGACACATCCAACAGTGATTGTACCAGTCACGTAGCAGTATTTTAATTCTTCGAAACAGTTGAATTAAAAAAATGCGCAGTGTCTGTGAGCCACTCAACTTGGAAAACAAAATAATACATAGATTAAGCGGAGGTCCTGTAGCCCAATAAGGCTAACCTAGGATAAGGTTGAATTTTGATTTGAGTTTTGTAACTTTGTGGCATGAGGTTTTCGGTATCATTGGCCTTCTATTTTAAGCTTAATAATCACAAGATTACCAAAACAAAAGCTGCAAAAAAAAAAACATTTGTTCAACAGAAACAGTTACAATCTGATTTACTTTTAAACCTGGATTAGAGTTAACAGGGCAAGAACTTCATGCTAGCCCACATATAGAGCACACTCCCATATTGTCTTATCCATATATATCCATATATGGAATGTCTTATCCATATATGGATATGCGGGCTATCATGAACTTCTGACCTTTAACGGGCTTCCAAACAACCCAGCTGTTTGAAACAATTTTACCTGACATGAGCCCGCGATCCAATCGAAAACCAGCACGTAGTCAGCAGTCAACTTTAATAAAACACGTGACCTCGACGAGCTAAAAACTTGAGCCCGTGATTTGGCCACGTCGTAATGGTCAGCGGAAAACTTCATTTAAGTGATCATAACATGAAGTCAAAAAAAAAATTAAACTGTAAACCAGGGCTGCAAATCTCTATCAACCTATTATTTTGCATTTAGAGTATGGCCGCCATCTTGCGCGACTCCACCGTCGCCGAGCCGTCGTCGTCGCCGTCATGGGTACGCGCCCACGAGCAATACCGCTAGCCATGATAACCATGAGAAAATCAATTTATGGGTTTCCTTTAGTTTCCGCTTGGTGGCTCTTCGGGCCGTCAGAGCTCCCGTTATGAAAGGGTGTTATGAGGTACTTGAGGGTATATTAATAGTTTTACGCACTGATATTGATGTACGTAGCGTAGTGTGATAAGCGATTACTCGCCAAGCGAAATATTGGGAGTTCAAAACGTTATGGTCCGATTCCAGGAGCTGATTATTTCTCCTTTTCTTTTTCATTGGTTTTTTTTTTTTCTTTTTTCAGTTAGAAACCAGTAAGTTTAGGGGACCGATTGGTTTCTTCGTTTCTTGTTTTAAAATAATGGTCTGTAGCCTTGAATCATTGCTTGTATCGACTGCTTTAAA
>JAHPZR010055639.1:0-15582 GCA_019787425.1 Platygyra sinensis | reverse complement strand
TATCATGATAATTGAATTACAAGCGTGTGGCTCCAAGTAATGAAGCGCTAATTAAAACAGGAAATAAGCCAAGCTTTGTGGCCCCATTTCGTATTATAATCCACCTATTTGGGACTTCTTTTCTGAAGGAAAACAGCTTAGCAGTCATTCTAAATGCAATCACAACGTCTCTCGCGAGACTGCTTGAAAATCGCTTTGAACCTTTAGGAGATTTCAAATGCATACAATTGTACCTAATTGCAGTCTCATTCTTCCAGTCTATATGCAAAGTGTCAGACTGTCTGGATAAATTCTCTTACTATACTGACATGCTTACCTGGCGTCAGGTTTAGAGCCATGCAAGGGAAAGTGTTCTAGTAAGACATTTTCTAGCAATTTTGTCGGACATTCAGCAACTTGGCGGGGAAAAAGGACCATCTTAGACATCCCCAACAATAACTCGTAGGCCGTTTGTACAGGGGGACTGGGTATCAATAAATATTCTGTACATAACATCCATTTATAGTTCTTCAGGTTCTCATAAAAGTTCTATACCAATCACTCTCAGAAGTATCAGGGAGCAGAATCTAGACGAGAAAAACTGAATTCCAAGTCAATCAAAGCCAGCAAACTACAGATAAGTTGGCATATCGCGACCCCGTCACGTACGCAAGAATCGACCTGAACTTGCATCACCGTTATGCATGACCAATTTATAATTATAGCTGAGCTAAGGTTTTTAATGTTGCTTCACTTTCAAGAGATTATAGGAAAGGTAACCTGAAGCAAGGTAAGCATTTATAGTAAGAAAATTTATCCAGACACTTTAAGTTTTTGCATATAGACTGGAAAAATGAGACTGCAATTAAGTACAATTGCATGTATTTGAAATCTAACGAATCAAAGCGATTTTCAAGCAGTCTCACGACAGATGTTGTGATTACATTTAGTCCATTTAGAATGACTGCTAAGCTGTTTTCCTTCGGAAAGAAAGTCCCAAATAAGTGGATTGTAATATGAAATGGGACTACAAAGCTTGACTTATTTCCTGAATTAATTAGTGCTTCATACTTGGAGCCACAGGCTTGTTATTCATGATTGCAGTTTAGATCGAAAAAGATGCAACGGTAGATTGTTATTAACCGGCAAGAGATGGGTTGTTAGGTATATAATATATCCTCGTTCACAGCCGCTCCATTACCCCTATAATTTTCAAGACTACTTCTACGTAATTTACAACCGTACCGTTGCCGGACCAAAATCTGATCGGTCCCAAAAACTCATGAAAATTTGTTAATTAATTGCAAGTCTTTTCGGTTACATCTAGCTTCAGAGTCTCTAAAATCATAACTTAGAAGAAGAAAAGTATTAATCGAAATTAAACAGCTGATTTTTACCACCACGGTTTGTTGAAATCTTAACCGGAAGTGGCCAGGTTAGTCATCTTCTTGTAAGATTTGTCTTGGTAAAAAAGTCTCAACCTTAATCTTGATATTGCAGTTTAGACCAAAAAAGATGCAATGATAGATTGTCATTAACCGGCAAGAGATGGGTTGTTAGGTATACAATATATCCTTGATCACAGCCGCCCCATTATCCGTATAAATTTTCAACACTACTTCCACGTAATTTATAACCGTACCGTTGCCGGACCAAAATCTGATCGGTCCCAAGAAAACACATGAAAATTTGCTAATTAATGGCAAGTCTTTTCGGTTACATCTAGCTTCAGAGTCTCTAAAATCATAACTTACAAGAAGAAATGTATTAATCGAAATTAAACAGCTGATTTTTACCGCCATGCTTTGTTGAAACTTTAACCGGAAGTGGCCAGGTTAGTCATCTTCTTGTAAGATTTTTCTTGGTAAAAAAGCCTCAACCTTAGTATTTTTTTCTTGATATTACTAAACCAAGGGCTGAACTTTGCAAGGATATTAAGACTTCCCGATATAAAACATGGGGATGGAAAATATACGGTCTGAAAAACAGACCATTTCGTGTTGCTTCTCATATGCTTCAAATAGGTCCAAGTTGACATAACAGCCACTGGCTAACGAAAAATTCCCATGAGTTGATTTTTTTACCCATAAAAGGCTACGAATAGGGCATTGCAAAGATAGTTTTCTTTTTGTCTAAAATTAACTGTACGTTGCTAAAAGAGAGATTGAAAAGTGGCCAAATTGCACTGAAAATCAGCCTCTGGGGACCACTGAGGGGCTGATATCCAGAACTCGGCTAAAAAAGTTCATTGAAGCTGAAACTTTGGCATATTTCATAAATCCACATAACAAGATTGTGTACCAATTTTAAGCCAAATCGGCCGACCCTCATTTCCAAGTCTGCCCCGGTCTCTCAGGCAGAAGCTCTTAAGGCATCACGGAAAATGTAACCTCCCTCCGTCAAAGGAAGTCATAAATATTAAACGAGTTTGAGAATATTTACAGCCTACTTGAATGGAATTGCTTGATAAAGTGGATCTTTTGCGTTTCCTAAACTAAAAAAAACAGCTTCCATCCTTTTATCAAAGTTATCCCCCGATGTACCATTTCACAGGGAAATTAGAGTTATTGTGGTGTCATAACATACACCCCGCTTGGTTAGCTCAGTTGGTAGAGCACTAAACTATCCCTGGAAGGCCCTCTAAATAATAAACTCGGCTAAACTTGAAAATATGTATTTCCTTAATTCTTGCAACCGCTACAAAGGTTATTTAAAACTTTTATTGCTGCCAGCCACAGAGTTGCCTCTTAAAGACAGTATGAGAAATTTAACAAGGATATTCGACTCGCCTTCAATTTACTCCAGAGAAAGATATAACCAAATTCTAAACTGACCAATGTTAGGGGAAAGCTTCGCAATTTTTGTGTTCATTATAAATTACTGCTTCACATAGTTTTAGTCTTGACATGTTTAGAAAATAACCACTATTTTGCTCTCGCAGGTGCACAACTTAGTAGTCATCTTCTATAAATACAAAATGTAATTTCAAAATTTTGAAACATTTGTGTCAAGAAACATGAGCCTTGACAACAAGGAAGTCCTCAACTTTTTTCGTTTTACCTGAAAATGTTTAAATTTGTCTCAAAAATGTTATTCTGTTTTGCATTTTATCAACCATGGCGTCATTTTTCTAAAAACACATTTACTCCATGTCTGTTGTAATACGCCATAGGCGTACGTTTAGATTTAGATTTTGGTTTTTGATTAGTAACTAAACCATTTCGCCCTCGCAGCTGCAAAGATATGAATTATCTATGATCGGAAACAAAAACTGCAATAATTTGGTTGTTGCAAGATAAAAATTCAGTTAAGCCTCAAGACCCAAGTTTGCAGTAATTCTCTCCCGAGTGTTAACAACGCTTCCCTAACTCTTTGGTTTATTCCACAGATGTCAGTGTAATGGGTCATTTTGTGAGAGGGGGGTCGTGGGTGTTGAACTTAAGACGAATTGTTGAAACACCAGAGTATGGCTGAACTCGACGCGGTTATTGTGAAAAATCAACCGTACAATTTCACGCCGCGCCATTTCATCAATTACAGACTCATTGTGTACTAGGAAAGTATTCATTTGGTGCAAGAATTTAACGCCAATCTCATAAAAACTTCGTTTGTTAGTTATAAAATACCTTACCTTAAAAAGGGGCAATTTAATGATTTTTTTGGCGTTATTCACAGTTGTAAACTTAGAATTTGAAACATTTTTTAATTTCATTACAACAATGATAAAAACTTCAATTCTCGACGGCTATAATATTACAAGAGAAACATTCCTACTGACCCTACAGATATATTAACATGAATAAGGAACACTTTTAATTTGAAGGCAATGTTCACGAGAACTTCTAATATTAGTATTAACCCTTTTTATCATATTAGTCTACAAGATCTAAGTCAAAAAACAAAGGCAGAAAACTTGTCTGAATTTGTCCTTCATTGCTTGTCTGACTTCTTCTCTCTTCCAAAAGTAAAGAATCGGGTTTAATGGCGAATTTAAGTGAGCTAAAATACCTGTATAATACCAAGCATAACAAAGAGATAAAGATAGTCCGCTATAACTCATCAAAACCGTCACTATATTACAGGGTAGATAACAAGCGACCAGCGTCAGTTGCAGCCATATTGCACTGGACACTGCCTTTTTGTATCGCGCTATGTTCATTTGATTTGTTTGGTTCGGTTGTTGAACAGGGTCTCGTATTTCATTTTGATGACGACGTAGGGTGAGGAATATCTTTGTGTAAGAAAAGCTCGAGATTACTAGGCACAGAGATATTACCATGCCAGCGCACCATAAGGTGATCAGGCGATTCCAAAATTGTATTGCTGTTGCGACAGTGCACACAACCCAAATGGCAATAACGATCACGTAAGTTCGCTTTAAAGTTACAACTTGTTTGTATCTCAGTCCCAACAACAGAGCGAGAAGTCTGTCCACGCTTATCGCAGTCAAAGTCAACACAGACACTCCACACAAGATGTAAGTTGTTATAAACTGTGCCACTAATGCGTGGGGACGAATATTCCAATGTTCATTCGCTACTGACATCCAATAGATAACGGCGAAAAGCTGTGAAATAAGACCAACACAGAGACCAGTTGTTGCAAGGTTACGAAGTAAGAGTTTGGACGGCGGATGAAGTGAAGACTCCTTGTGAAGAGCAATAAGGATTAGAACATTCCCAAGAAATGCAGTAATGGACAGGAACGGATCTAAAACTGGAAAATGTCACGTGACCGTGCAGTCCAGAAGTTAAATATAACGAACAAATTAAGTCTCCGACCGTTTTCTGCTGTCCATCTCCACTAAAGTTTGGTGCTGCCATACCGATTTGCAAGATATCTATTTGTAGTTTATCAGGAAGCTGGAATCATTGGCAAAACTGCTTGGTATAGTCAAGTTACAATAGTTCCTCATTACCACAGTAAATTATTGGCCTTGTTATCTCTTCAAACATTGTCAGTACATTGACAGTTTGGAAACAGCACTCAGTTAGCTTAGGTGAAGCAGGCGGTTTCCTGTCAGACTCTGAGGAATTACTGATGAGAGAAACGACATGTGTAGTTATACGTGATTAGAAAAAAAAATTCCATTGAAATAATCCCATGTGGTTTTTATCGCTCGTATATTTCCATCTTTGCTAATCTAACAACTTCAGTTTTCTCGATGTAAATAACTAATTAAAGGTGAAGTTTTTTCCCTCTATTACGAAATAGCCCAGGGTGCATTCCGCATAGACCTCACGCCGAAGATACGCCGAGGGCTTTGAACATGTACGCCGAGTAGGCCAGAATCCTACGCCGTTGGTAGCATACCGCACGCCGTATGCCAATAATTGCCGCCGGCTCCAGATCTTTTGTCGCCGCGCCGCTGCGAAAGAGAGGCGTGCAACAGAAATCCTGAAGACTGGTTTTTTAAAGCGATGCCCATGCTCACTATTAGAGGCATAAGCGTTTACTTTTCATTTTTCTGTTTTCAGTGGTCGTCCTTTATTTTATGTAGCCATCGCTAGAATAAATCATACTTTGAGGGATTGCGATAGTTGGCAATAACCGCTGATCTGTAAGTTGTACTTTGGGCTCGTGTTTATCAGGTTTATCGATGACAGAATTGGGAGAATAGTTTTACAAAATCAGCTTGCACATCAGATATTTTTTCGTTCACATTCAGGTTGTTTCTGTTTTCATCAGTTATCACTTCTGCAACTTATAATTTTAGACACAATATTGTTCATAGAAACAGGTATATAAGTCCTAAATATTATACAGTCGGGACATAGCCTGCGTGGCAGGCCGTAGAAAGGGAGGGAGGAAAGTCAAAATGAGCGAGGGAGGGAGAAGGGACGGCCTGCAATGACGCTATTTTTTTCCTAGTTTTTTTCGTCCAGCAGACGAACGTAAAAATCCTGATTGGTCAGATTTAATGAATTACTTAATCCATCATTCTCATTGGTCAGCAACCTGTCATTCGAAAACATTGTGGTCTTCTCACGATTATATTCAACAAGGCGGATAAATTAAGAGATCGTTTCGAACTAATTCATCATATGTTAGCCGATGTTAGTAATAACGCCTTTTTTTCAGAATTATTAGCGACCAGATTTTGGAAGTCGAGGCCATGAATTTGACTGCCTGATACTTGGCTCAGAAACTAGTTTGTTTGCAAGACATCGAAGGGGGGAAATTGTTGTCTGTGCATCGGCGGAAAGTGCCACAGATAAGCGATTTTTACAATCACTAAAGAAGAACACTGCTCAGTAGCAGTTTAGTGGCTTGTGAGTCGCATACAGTTGAAACATGAGCAAGCACTCCAGGCCGACTGTGAATCGATGTAAGAAGCAATCACTGTTTTCCCAAAGCTCTTCAGAGATTCGCTTGAGATAGACTGTTCACAGTCCCCTATTTTTCCGTACGATCGTAGATGTGGATCTTGGTCCCTAAATGCGAGCGAAACTGGGGAGAGTACAAAATGCCCATGGGTAGAGATACCAAGGGCATGTTGTTCTCTCCCCAGTTTCGCTCGCACCAAGAGACCGAGATGGCGGCCCGGTCGAACTGAATGATCGACGTCTACGATGATGGTCTCACGGAAAAATAGGGGACTGTGAACAGTCTACGCTTGAAAGAACTCCGAAAATTTTTTTTCTCGCCGACGGTTTGAATATATTTCTCCAAGCTTTAGCCACACATTTGTCATATGTTACTTTTAGATTTATCTGGCAAACTCAAACATTGTTA
The DNA here is from genome assembly GCA_019787425.1 of Platygyra sinensis. Lineage (NCBI taxonomy): Eukaryota > Metazoa > Cnidaria > Anthozoa > Scleractinia > Merulinidae > Platygyra > Platygyra sinensis. The sequence continues at coordinate 8,868 of JAHPZR010055639.1, read as the reverse complement.
CAATTGCTTTCTTTTTGGGCCGGCCTCTTCTCGTTTTTCCTAGACTTTCTGAAAAGTCCTTCGTCTTGTTTATTCAGTACCCGCCGGACGAAGGTCGACCTCTCGCGACTTCGTCGCTCGTTCGGCCGCTTCGCGGCCTAACATATTCTACCCTGAAATTCATGAGGTCGACTTGTAGCAAGTCTACGTTTTTCCCAACGTCCGAAGCTGAGGTCTTCCGGCATATTTTAAAATTCATTTTTCGTGCAAATCAACAAAAACAAGAAATACGAGAACTCATTAGCACCTACAGATTTTGTCACGAAATAAGCAGCGTCATTCTGATTGGATAATTTTGACAGCCACCGCGCGCGCGATCCTCCCGCGTCCGATTTTCTCGCCCTTCACTGGCTCGTCTTTCCCCTTTCCCTCCCCTTCGGACGCCTGCCAGGCAGGCTAGTCGGGATAGCATGTTCTAGCGTTTCTTCCAATCAAGAGCTAGCGCGAGCCGCAAGCGTTCACTGAAAATAAGCGAAGAGCATTAGAGCAGTAACCCCCTTTTTCAAAAAGACTCGAAACCTGGGGCGGGAGTAGACGTCCGCTTGGTTATGGGATCGTTTGGGGGTGGAAGAAGTTGAAAACAAATGCGTGTGCGCCCCCAAATGATCCCATATATAATTGAACGCGTGCCCACCCTCCGTTCGGTCGGAAAGTAGCCTGCGAACACAGACGTATTTCGCGTTCGCAGGCTGCTCGGAAAACCTACAAATTTTCCTTCGGACGTGCAGGTATTTGGTCAGCGGTTGCTTGTAAATGCTCGCTGGACAAAAAATGCTCGCTAGATACCAGTGCTGTGAGAGACGTTCTACAAAGATATTTGGACTCAAAAGGATCGTAAATTTATTTTATTTACCGTCACAGCCGCCACAGGTCAAGTAACCTTTCGTGGTTACGCCAGGTTAGCGAGTTTACGCCAGTTACGCCAAATATTGCCTTGATCATTCGCTTCAGTACGCCGACATCGCGTCGATCGCACGCCGGTACGCCGCAAAATTTTGAAGCCCACGCCGAACATCTTCGGCGTAACCTAAACTAAATGCACCCTGGGAAATAGCGTCCATCGCCAAATTAACAGTTGTGTTAAGGAATATGAGCCTTGTTAACAGGGAAGTCATTAACTTTTTGTGTTTTACTTGAAAAAGATTAAATTTATGGCAAAAAATATTTTCTGTTTTCCATACCAATAACCTAATCGCCATTTCTCTACAACACATGTATCTAATCTTTGGTCTAACACGCCACAGACGTATGTTAAGTCTAACAGTCCAGTTTCGTTCGATAAATAAACGCCCCTATTTATGTTCAATACAGAAGAGCTGTCTTCGAAAGAAGGACGTTTGCTTTAAAAAGCCTGGTGCACGGTTTGAGAATAATAATAATGACGATGAGGAGGATAAGGATGAAGATAAGGATAAGGATAAAGATGAGGATGAGGACGAGGGGGGGGGGGCACGCGTTCAATTATATATGGGATCATTTGGGGGCGCACACGCATTTGTTTTCAACTTCTTCCACCCCAAACGATCCCATAACCAAGCGGACGTCTACTCCCGCCCCAGGTTTCGAGTCTTTTTGAAAAAGGGGGTTACTGCTCTAATGCTCTTCGCTTATTTTCAGTGAACGCTTGCGGCTCGCGCTAGCTCTTGATTGGAAGAAACGCTAGAACATGCTATCCCGACTAGCCTGCCTGGCAGGCGTCCGAAGGGGAGGGAAAGGGGAAAGACGAGCCAGTGAAGGGCGAGAAAATCGGACGCGGGAGGATCGCGCGCGCGGTGGCTGTCAAAATTATCCAATCAGAATGACGCTGCTTATTTCGTGACAAAATCTGTAGGTGCTAATGAGTTCTCGTATTTCTTGTTTTTGTTGATTTGCACGAAAAATGAATTTTAAAATATGCCGGAAGACCTCAGCTTCGGACGTTGGGAAAAACGTAGACTTGCTACAAGTCGACCTCATGAATTTCAGGGTAGAATATGTTAGGCCGCGAAGCGGCCGAACGAGCGACGAAGTCGCGAGAGGTCGACCTTCGTCCGGCGGGTACTGAATAAACAAGACGAAGGACTTTTCAGAAAGTCTAGGAAAAACGAGAAGAGGCCGGCCCAAAAAGAAAGCAATTGTAACAATGTTTGAGTTTGCCAGATAAATCTAAAAGTAACATATGACAAATGTGTGGCTAAAGCTTGGAGAAATATATTCAAACCGTCGGCGAGAAAAAAAATTTTCGGAGTTCTTTCAAGCGTAGACTGTTCACAGTCCCCTATTTTTCCGTGAGACCATCATCGTAGACGTCGATCATTCAGTTCGACCGGGCCGCCATCTCGGTCTCTTGGTGCGAGCGAAACTGGGGAGAGAACAACATGCCCTTGGTATCTCTACCCATGGGCATTTTGTACTCTCCCCAGTTTCGCTCGCATTTAGGGACCAAGATCCACATCTACGATCGTACGGAAAAATAGGGGACTGTGAACAGTCTATCTCAAGCGAATCTCTGAAGAGCTTTGGGAAAACAGTGATTGCTTCTTACATCGATTCACAGTCGGCCTGGAGTGCTTGCTCATGTTTCAACTGTATGCGACTCACAAGCCACTAAACTGCTACTGAGCAGTGTTCTTCTTTAGTGATTGTAAAAATCGCTTATCTGTGGCACTTTCCGCCGATGCACAGACAACAATTTCCCCCCTTCGATGTCTTGCAAACAAACTAGTTTCTGAGCCAAGTATCAGGCAGTCAAATTCATGGCCTCGACTTCCAAAATCTGGTCGCTAATAATTCTGAAAAAAAGGCGTTATTACTAACATCGGCTAACATATGATGAATTAGTTCGAAACGATCTCTTAATTTATCCGCCTTGTTGAATATAATCGTGAGAAGACCACAATGTTTTCGAATGACAGGTTGCTGACCAATGAGAATGATGGATTAAGTAATTCATTAAATCTGACCAATCAGGATTTTTACGTTCGTCTGCTGGACGAAAAAAACTAGGAAAAAAATAGCGTCATTGCAGGCCGTCCCTTCTCCCTCCCTCGCTCATTTTGACTTTCCTCCCTCCCTTTCTACGGCCTGCCACGCAGGCTATGTCCCGACTGTATAATATTTAGGACTTATATACCTGTTTCTATGAACAATATTGTGTCTAAAATTATAAGTTGCAGAAGTGATAACTGATGAAAACAGAAACAACCTGAATGTGAACGAAAAAATATCTGATGTGCAAGCTGATTTTGTAAAACTATTCTCCCAATTCTGTCATCGATAAACCTGATAAACACGAGCCCAAAGTACAACTTACAGATCAGCGGTTATTGCCAACTATCGCAATCCCTCAAAGTATGATTTATTCTAGCGATGGCTACATAAAATAAAGGACGACCACTGAAAACAGAAAAATGAAAAGTAAACGCTTATGCCTCTAATAGTGAGCATGGGCATCGCTTTAAAAAACCAGTCTTCAGGATTTCTGTTGCACGCCTCTCTTTCGCAGCGGCGCGGCGACAAAAGATCTGGAGCCGGCGGCAATTATTGGCATACGGCGTGCGGTATGCTACCAACGGCGTAGGATTCTGGCCTACTCGGCGTACATGTTCAAAGCCCTCGGCGTATCTTCGGCGTGAGGTCTATGCGGAATGCACCCTGGGCTATTTCGTAATAGAGGGAAAAAACTTCACCTTTAATTAGTTATTTACATCGAGAAAACTGAAGTTGTTAGATTAGCAAAGATGGAAATATACGAGCGATAAAAACCACATGGGATTATTTCAATGGAATTTTTTTTTCTAATCACGTATAACTACACATGTCGTTTCTCTCATCAGTAATTCCTCAGAGTCTGACAGGAAACCGCCTGCTTCACCTAAGCTAACTGAGTGCTGTTTCCAAACTGTCAATGTACTGACAATGTTTGAAGAGATAACAAGGCCAATAATTTACTGTGGTAATGAGGAACTATTGTAACTTGACTATACCAAGCAGTTTTGCCAATGATTCCAGCTTCCTGATAAACTACAAATAGATATCTTGCAAATCGGTATGGCAGCACCAAACTTTAGTGGAGATGGACAGCAGAAAACGGTCGGAGACTTAATTTGTTCGTTATATTTAACTTCTGGACTGCACGGTCACGTGACATTTTCCAGTTTTAGATCCGTTCCTGTCCATTACTGCATTTCTTGGGAATGTTCTAATCCTTATTGCTCTTCACAAGGAGTCTTCACTTCATCCGCCGTCCAAACTCTTACTTCGTAACCTTGCAACAACTGGTCTCTGTGTTGGTCTTATTTCACAGCTTTTCGCCGTTATCTATTGGATGTCAGTAGCGAATGAACATTGGAATATTCGTCCCCACGCATTAGTGGCACAGTTTATAACAACTTACATCTTGTGTGGAGTGTCTGTGTTGACTTTGACTGCGATAAGCGTGGACAGACTTCTCGCTCTGTTGTTGGGACTGAGATACAAACAAGTTGTAACTTTAAAGCGAACTTACGTGATCGTTATTGCCATTTGGGTTGTGTGCACTGTCGCAACAGCAATACAATTTTGGAATCGCCTGATCACCTTATGGTGCGCTGGCATGGTAATATCTCTGTGCCTAGTAATCTCGAGCTTTTCTTACACAAAGATATTCCTCACCCTACGTCGTCATCAAAATGAAATACGAGACCCTGTTCAACAACCGAACCAAACAAATCAAATGAACATAGCGCGATACAAAAAGGCAGTGTCCAGTGCAATATGGCTGCAACTGACGCTGGTCGCTTGTTATCTACCCTGTAATATAGTGACGGTTTTGATGAGTTATAGCGGACTATCTTTATCTCTTTGTTATGCTTGGTATTATACAGGTATTTTAGCTCACTTAAATTCGCCATTAAACCCGATTCTTTACTTTTGGAAGAGAGAAGAAGTCAGACAAGCAATGAAGGACAAATTCAGACAAGTTTTCTGCCTTTGTTTTTTGACTTAGATCTTGTAGACTAATATGATAAAAAGGGTTAATACTAATATTAGAAGTTCTCGTGAACATTGCCTTCAAATTAAAAGTGTTCCTTATTCATGTTAATATATCTGTAGGGTCAGTAGGGAATGTTTCTCTTGTAATATTATAGCCGTCGAGAATTGAAGTTTTTATCATTGTTGTAATGAAATTAAAAAATGTTTCAAATTCTAAGTTTACAACTGTGAATAACGCCAAAAAAATCATTAAATTGCCCCTTTTTAAGGTAAGGTATTTTATAACTAACAAACGAAGTTTTTATGAGATTGGCGTTAAATTCTTGCACCAAATGAATACTTTCCTAGTACACAATGAGTCTGTAATTGATGAAATGGCGCGGCGTGAAATTGTACGGTTGATTTTTCACAATAACCGCGTCGAGTTCAGCCATACTCTGGTGTTTCAACAATTCGTCTTAAGTTCAACACCCACGACCCCCCTCTCACAAAATGACCCATTACACTGACATCTGTGGAATAAACCAAAGAGTTAGGGAAGCGTTGTTAACACTCGGGAGAGAATTACTGCAAACTTGGGTCTTGAGGCTTAACTGAATTTTTATCTTGCAACAACCAAATTATTGCAGTTTTTGTTTCCGATCATAGATAATTCATATCTTTGCAGCTGCGAGGGCGAAATGGTTTAGTTACTAATCAAAAACCAAAATCTAAATCTAAACGTACGCCTATGGCGTATTACAACAGACATGGAGTAAATGTGTTTTTAGAAAAATGACGCCATGGTTGATAAAATGCAAAACAGAATAACATTTTTGAGACAAATTTAAACATTTTCAGGTAAAACGAAAAAAGTTGAGGACTTCCTTGTTGTCAAGGCTCATGTTTCTTGACACAAATGTTTCAAAATTTTGAAATTACATTTTGTATTTATAGAAGATGACTACTAAGTTGTGCACCTGCGAGAGCAAAATAGTGGTTATTTCTAAACATGTCAAGACTAAAACTATGTGAAGCAGTAATTTATAATGAACACAAAAATTGCGAAGCTTTCCCCTAACATTGGTCAGTTTAGAATTTGGTTATATCTTTCTCTGGAGTAAATTGAAGGCGAGTCGAATATCCTTGTTAAATTTCTCATACTGTCTTTAAGAGGCAACTCTGTGGCTGGCAGCAATAAAAGTTTTAAATAACCTTTGTAGCGGTTGCAAGAATTAAGGAAATACATATTTTCAAGTTTAGCCGAGTTTATTATTTAGAGGGCCTTCCAGGGATAGTTTAGTGCTCTACCAACTGAGCTAACCAAGCGGGGTGTATGTTATGACACCACAATAACTCTAATTTCCCTGTGAAATGGTACATCGGGGGATAACTTTGATAAAAGGATGGAAGCTGTTTTTTTTAGTTTAGGAAACGCAAAAGATCCACTTTATCAAGCAATTCCATTCAAGTAGGCTGTAAATATTCTCAAACTCGTTTAATATTTATGACTTCCTTTGACGGAGGGAGGTTACATTTTCCGTGATGCCTTAAGAGCTTCTGCCTGAGAGACCGGGGCAGACTTGGAAATGAGGGTCGGCCGATTTGGCTTAAAATTGGTACACAATCTTGTTATGTGGATTTATGAAATATGCCAAAGTTTCAGCTTCAATGAACTTTTTTAGCCGAGTTCTGGATATCAGCCCCTCAGTGGTCCCCAGAGGCTGATTTTCAGTGCAATTTGGCCACTTTTCAATCTCTCTTTTAGCAACGTACAGTTAATTTTAGACAAAAAGAAAACTATCTTTGCAATGCCCTATTCGTAGCCTTTTATGGGTAAAAAATCAACTCATGGGAATTTTTCGTTAGCCAGTGGCTGTTATGTCAACTTGGACCTATTTGAAGCATATGAGAAGCAACACGAAATGGTCTGTTTTTCAGACCGTATATTTTCCATCCCCATGTTTTATATCGGGAAGTCTTAATATCCTTGCAAAGTTCAGCCCTTGGTTTAGTAATATCAAGAAAAAAATACTAAGGTTGAGGCTTTTTTACCAAGAAAAATCTTACAAGAAGATGACTAACCTGGCCACTTCCGGTTAAAGTTTCAACAAAGCATGGCGGTAAAAATCAGCTGTTTAATTTCGATTAATACATTTCTTCTTGTAAGTTATGATTTTAGAGACTCTGAAGCTAGATGTAACCGAAAAGACTTGCCATTAATTAGCAAATTTTCATGTGTTTTCTTGGGACCGATCAGATTTTGGTCCGGCAACGGTACGGTTATAAATTACGTGGAAGTAGTGTTGAAAATTTATACGGATAATGGGGCGGCTGTGATCAAGGATATATTGTATACCTAACAACCCATCTCTTGCCGGTTAATGACAATCTATCATTGCATCTTTTTTGGTCTAAACTGCAATATCAAGATTAAGGTTGAGACTTTTTTACCAAGACAAATCTTACAAGAAGATGACTAACCTGGCCACTTCCGGTTAAGATTTCAACAAACCGTGGTGGTAAAAATCAGCTGTTTAATTTCGATTAATACTTTTCTTCTTCTAAGTTATGATTTTAGAGACTCTGAAGCTAGATGTAACCGAAAAGACTTGCAATTAATTAACAAATTTCATGAGTTTTTGGGACCGATCAGATTTTGGTCCGGCAACGGTACGGTTGTAAATTACGTAGAAGTAGTCTTGAAAATTATAGGGGTAATGGAGCGGCTGTGAACGAGGATATATTATATACCTAACAACCCATCTCTTGCCGGTTAATAACAATCTACCGTTGCATCTTTTTCGATCTAAACTGCAATCATGAATAACAAGCCTGTGGCTCCAAGTATGAAGCACTAATTAATTCAGGAAATAAGTCAAGCTTTGTAGTCCCATTTCATATTACAATCCACTTATTTGGGACTTTCTTTCCGAAGGAAAACAGCTTAGCAGTCATTCTAAATGGACTAAATGTAATCACAACATCTGTCGTGAGACTGCTTGAAAATCGCTTTGATTCGTTAGATTTCAAATACATGCAATTGTACTTAATTGCAGTCTCATTTTTCCAGTCTATATGCAAAAACTTAAAGTGTCTGGATAAATTTTCTTACTATAAATGCTTACCTTGCTTCAGGTTACCTTTCCTATAATCTCTTGAAAGTGAAGCAACATTAAAAACCTTAGCTCAGCTATAATTATAAATTGGTCATGCATAACGGTGATGCAAGTTCAGGTCGATTCTTGCGTACGTGACGGGGTCGCGATATGCCAACTTATCTGTAGTTTGCTGGCTTTGATTGACTTGGAATTCAGTTTTTCTCGTCTAGATTCTGCTCCCTGATACTTCTGAGAGTGATTGGTATAGAACTTTTATGAGAACCTGAAGAACTATAAATGGATGTTATGTACAGAATATTTATTGATACCCAGTCCCCCTGTACAAACGGCCTACGAGTTATTGTTGGGGATGTCTAAGATGGTCCTTTTTCCCCGCCAAGTTGCTGAATGTCCGACAAAATTGCTAGAAAATGTCTTACTAGAACACTTTCCCTTGCATGGCTCTAAACCTGACGCCAGGTAAGCATGTCAGTATAGTAAGAGAATTTATCCAGACAGTCTGACACTTTGCATATAGACTGGAAGAATGAGACTGCAATTAGGTACAATTGTATGCATTTGAAATCTCCTAAAGGTTCAAAGCGATTTTCAAGCAGTCTCGCGAGAGACGTTGTGATTGCATTTAGAATGACTGCTAAGCTGTTTTCCTTCAGAAAAGAAGTCCCAAATAGGTGGATTATAATACGAAATGGGCCACAAAGCTTGGCTTATTTCCTGTTTTAATTAGCGCTTCATTACTTGGAGCCACACGCTTGTAATTCAATTATCATGATAA
>JAHPZR010055637.1:0-18817 GCA_019787425.1 Platygyra sinensis | reverse complement strand
GATATTCTGAAGCAGCTTATGAAGCGGCTAAGTCGAGGCTATTGAGAAAATACGGTTTGAAATCGTCGGGAAATTCAAAGTCATGTAGGCGAGTTAACCAAAATGAAACCAATCAGAGAAGAAAAAGTTTTCAAGACATGCTAGAGCGGGCAGTACTTAATCTTCAGGAAAACAATCGAGCGGAAGATTTAGAAGCAGGAACTTTGTATACCATTATCCTTGAAAAACTACCAGAGAAGCTATTGTCCCAATATATTCGCTGGGTAAAGGAAACCGAAGAGTGAGTCTCTCATTACGCTCAAAGATTGGACTGCCGAAGAGGCTAAATACCAGATTCAGGCCACTGAAATTAAACACGGTTTAAAGTCAGGAAATACAAATGGAACAACCTCGTTCCCAGTGTCTCTCATCTAACCGCTCTCTCATCTCCTCGCTCGCCTCAGAGGGCGGCTAGATGAGAGACCCTGGGAATTAGGTTGCAAATGGAAAATTGCATGACAGAAGAAGTAAGTCCTACGGAATCAACCAAACGGACGATAAAAAGAAAGGGACATGGAAGGTTTGTGGTGCAAGCCATGCTGTTTGGAACTGCGATGTCTTTAAGAGTCGAAGTATTCAGGAAAAAATGGGCTACTGTAAAGAAGCTAGGACTCCGTTACAGGTGTTTGGGTGATGATCACCTTGGTGCATGGGGATTGCCCCTGAAGTGTGCTAATATTGATGGTTGCAGGGACAGGCACAACCGGCTGTTACACGGTAATCGAAATGGAACTAAGCGTCAGTCTCGTCCACTGGGAGAGCAAGCCTCACGGAGCCTAACTGCAGGGAACCCAGTCGCAAGGAATCCAGCCTCAGGGAACTCAGTCACAAGAAACTCAGGCCACAGGCTAACCAGCCGCAACCAACCCAGCCTCAGTTAACAAGAACAGCTCAAGGAAGAAGAGAAGTCCAGTTAAACAGAAATGACAACACTCTGGCGCAGGGAACCAAGGAAAAGGCACTGGCAGTACGCTTAGCACGGAGGGGGATGCTAACATCAATTCAACCACGCTCAAGATACAAGAAAAGACACAGGCAGATACAGTGGCACTGCGAACTGTTCCAGCAATACTGAAGTACGGTAAGAAGAAAATGCTTGAAAATTGTTTCTTGGATGAAGGTAGTAACACCACATATGTTAATGAAGATGTAGTTGAAGAGCATGGTGTTAAAGGGGAGAAGGAGTTAACAACTGTGAACGTTGCTAATGATCAGCAAGTTAGTTTTCCCTCCATGTCATTCACGATTGGCGTAGAAAGTGTTGATGAGTGTGTGGACGCTAAGATTAGTAGCTCAGTCCTCTGAAAAAAATTGTGGTGGGATGAAAGCAGTTGACTGGGTTGGGATAAAGAGCAACTGGCAACATTTACAAGACATACCATTCCCAAAGCTTGCGAACTGGGGCAAGATCGACGTGTTGCTCGGAACTGCTAACTATCATTTGATGTACCCCAAGAAGGAAGTGCTTGGTGGAGCCGTGGAGACATGTGCAAGACTATGCCCTCTAGGGTGGACTGCAGTGGGAAGGATAAATATGGAGAACACAGGAGCAGATCACAACACCAGTTTGTGTCATACGTATCACATGCAACAGTTTGGTGAAGTAATACCAACAGAAGAACAGTCTGATGACTTGAATGCAACTTTGAAGCGCTTCTGGGACCTAGAGACCATGGGGATCACACCTCTGAGATCAGTGATGACTTCTGATGAATCAGTTGCTTGGCATAAAGTTAGCTCGTCTATCCAGTTCGAGAATGGCCATTACGTAGTAGCTGTTCCTTGGCGGGATGAGCGACCAAGTCTTCCAAACAACAGGCCGTTGGCTGAGAAGCGCTTAGAGTCCACAGAACGAAAATTGGAGAAGAACCCAGAAATAGCAGAGGCCTATCAGAAGATTATTGAGGAGTATTTAGAGAAGAATTACATCCACCCATGGGAAAAGGCGTTCTATAAATGTATTATTATTATTATTATTATTATTATTATTATTATTATTATTATTATGATGCAGTAAAACTATCTGTATGCACAGTGTTATAAAGCGACACAGGGCGCTAAGCGTAACCTGTGCGCACAAGCGAAACTTAATAGAAATAAGTAAGTAAAAAAAAAAAAAAAAAAAAAAGACATATCTACAGATCTAAAAAACCATAATCTAAGCATAAAAATAATAAGAATAAAATAAAATATATATATATATCTACGAGTCTAAAAACTATCATCTAGGCATAAAAATGTCTCTAATGTCTCTCGTTCTTCGTGGCTGACAGTCAGACTTTGATCTTAGGTCTTCATATCATAACCTTGAAAGTTCTCGCTATATTTAGGGATGACGACAAAACTGCCTTTTGCATGGCCTCTAGAACTTGATTCGCCTTACGTCCTACCAGTGATTGAATTGAGGTTTCGGTTTCTCTCGACCAGCCTCCCAACACGTCCATGATGATGTTATGCTGAATCACCTCGTATCCTCTATACATTCTAGTCGATTCCGAAAGAGAACTTGTTGCCCTTGTGGGTGACGTAAGTCAAATGTATCATCAGCCTTGTCCAGCCTCTGCGTTTTTCAAGACAGACCCCTACACAGATTTAGCTGATGGACGGAATCTGGATCAGAGCAGGGAACCAACTCAGAAGTCTACGAATTCTGAACGGTACGTGTTTGGCGGGTGTTTTATTGTCCCTTTTTTGTGGTCGCAGCTATGTGTGGCAGAAGCAACGCGGATGACCATAAAGCAGAGTACTCTCTAGCTGCTGAAGTTGTGAAGAACAGTTGTTACATGGATGACCTCATGCCCTCAGTAGAGACGGTTGAAGCAGCAAAGGAGTTGCGACAGCAGCTAGCCGAACTTGGGGATAAAGCAGGATTTCACATTCGCAAGTGGATATCTCATAAGCCTGAAGTTATCATGAACATACCTGAAGCTGACCGAGCCACAAAGCGAGTTCCCAGTTACGAAGACCTTGAGAGTAGTGTGGATAGTTCAAGAAGACAAGTTCTCATTTTCCTTTGTTCCACCTCCAGAAGAATTGGTATTAACAAAGAGAAAGGTGTTGAAGAAAACTGCCTCTATTTATGACCCCTTCGGATTTGTAACGCCTTTCGTAGTGTGAGCTAAAATGCTGATGCAGGAGGCCTGGATGGAAGCTATTGGATGGGACGAAGAGTTACCATACCATTTGAAAGCGGAATGGAAAAAGTGGTTCAAAGAACTCGGAGAACTTTCTGCCATTCGTGTACCACGGTGTCCAAAGGAAGCGAAAGAAGTTCGGGAGGTTACTCTCCACACGTTTAGTGACGCGTCCGAGAAAGCCTACGCCGTGGCATCGTATGTACGTCATAAGTATGAATATGGGACAGTACGCACAAGGTTAGTAGCAGCAAAGTCAAGGTTTGCACCATTAAAGGCCATAAGTATTTCACGGTTAGAACTCATGGGAGGACTGGCTGGTCTCAGACTAACATTGAAGATTTGTCCAGCATTGGAGATTCTCAGAAACAAAGCCACATTCTGGGCGGACAGCGTAAATGTTGGTTTTTGGGTGCAAGGACAGAGTCGAAATTTCAAACCGTTTGTATCTCACCAGGTTGGAGAAACTCATGATGACTCCAGTCCAGACCAATGGCGGTACGTTCCGACAAAACTTAACCCTGCTGATCTAGGAACTCGAAGAGCCTTTGTCCAAGAGTTTGCAACGGACGATTGTTGGTGGCATGGAACCTCATTTTTTTAATGTGGAGATGAGTGGCGAGAAGGAAAATTTGGAAAAGCACCTGAAGCTTACAAGGAAGTTAAGTTGAAGAAACGAGGACAGTTTGAGAGAAACGAGCCAAGCAATAATGCACAGAGCTATTATGTGGAAACAGTCAAATCATAGGGCGAACCAGATCCAACGGAGTATTCAAAATGGTACCGGATCCGGTCAAAAGGAAAGCTAGAGATCGGGATCTCTTTGGTGCGGGTGACGGTCGGATTAATCGACTTTTAGCCAATGTCAGAAAGCATCAAAACTATCGAGTACGTGGTGAGTTAACTCCAAGAGAACTTAGAAAAGAAGAAGGGCAAAACATCAAGACAACTCAGCAAGAGTGTTTTCCTGACGAAATACAGGCACTTGAAGACAACAAGCCCAACAAGAGTACTTTACTAAAGATTACGCCGAAGCTCTTTGGGGGACTCCTTAGATCAATACGCGACTGCGATATTCAGATGATTTGCCTGACGAGACGAAGTTTCCAATCATCATTCCAAAGAATCACATCGTTACTAAGCTAATTGTGAAATATCACCATGGACGGAGGGTCACGAGATGAGAGTGAGCTTAAGCTTTACATTGAATCATTTCCGTGAAAAGTACTTTGTTGTTCAAGGACGACAGCAAGTAAAGAGATGTATCAAGAAATGTGTAAAATGCAACAGGCGATTCAGGGGTCGTGCCGCAAAAACAGTACATGGCACCATTACCCGGAATTCTATTGAGATGACTTGGAGACCGTTTGTCAATTGTGCAACAGATTTCGCGGGACCTTTCTACACAATGCAAGGACGAGGCAGGCCACGGATGAAGCGTTACTTTTGCCTATTTGTGTGTTTACAGACACACTGTTGCCACTTAGAAATGGCCACTTCCCTGGAGACGGATGCGTTCTTAAATGCGCTGACACGAATGGTGGCTCAAACGCAACGCTAGTAGAAAAAAGGCTTGCTGTCATGTTGTTAATGCCTTTTGAGTAGATTGGAGCTAATTTCGCCCATCTTCAGCCTAGAAATCGCCAAAATGCCACCAAAATGCGTTTTTGGCAAAACGCTTTGGGAATCAGTGGGTTAAGGCGAATATATATTACGTTTAAGACGCGCAATATGTGTAACATTAATTCAGTCTTGGGAAATACGAGAAGCGTAAAACATGTATATCGAGAAAAGAGAATTTGTTTAAATGGAGTTTCTTTAATTTGGAACATTCTTTAATTGAAAAAGCTTGCAGATATTTTTAAAGTAAGTAACAAAGAATGTGTATTTCTCACCGTATTTTTAAATGTCAGTTCTTCGGCTTGGAGCGGATCAATTGCGATCCAGCATGACAGGAACACCAGATCAACAGCTAGCAAGCCTGCCACAATGACAAGGAGATGAAGATCTTTGATGGCCTGAGATGAAACAAAATAGGCAAGATGTCATCGACACTTCCACACCTTCCATTGCCGAAATTTTGATACCCTATGTTCTTTAATTGAATAAAAAGGTTGGCTTCAAATAAACGCTACTTTTCTATCTCCCTTGGTGGCCAACTTTTAACACAAACCAACGCTACTAAATTTCTTGGGGTATATAGTGACGAGCACCTTACTTGGAAAGATCATATCAGCTATTTCTGTAAGCAAATCTCCAAATCAATTGGAATATTATTTAGGTCCCGCTTCTATCTATCTTCAAAAATTAAACTCACCTTAAACTACACGCTAATTTACCCTTATATCACCTATTGTAACTCAACATACGTGCTAACTTAAATATAATTTATTGTTTGCAAAAACGCGCTATGCGAGCCATTACCAATTCAGATTATAGAGCACACTCTGCTTCGTTTTTGTCCAAGTAGACCCTTCTCCAAAATGGCGGCCGAAAATTCAAACAAGTGAAAATCAAAAACGTACACCAGCACTAGAGAGAACACCTTTACTTTAGTAACCTTGCAAAGTTTCAGCATTTCAGGTGTAATATCAGCTGAAAAAATGTAGGTTGAAAATTGAAAAATTTACGGACGTTTGTATGACTGAGGGTATGCATTATACCCCAGTCATACAAACTTCTGTAAATTATTCAATTTTACACCTACATTTTGTCAGCTAATATTCCACCTGAAATGCTGAAACTTTGCAAGGTTACTAAAGTAAAGGTGTTCTTTTTAGTGCTGGTATACGTTTTTGATTTTGGCTTATTTGAATTTTCGGTCGCCATTTTGGAGAAGGATCTCTTAAGAATTTTAGACATCTATCAAATCAACACGATTCAAATAGCTAAATTTTAGGGTGTCAATGGGGTTAACTGTCTAGCGTAAAATGGTGGTTTTTTTTGCTATCGTAACCGTATAAACCACAAAATATGAATTGACTAGCGTATAAAACATGTCCGACTTTTTAGCGTATACGGTACTTAACGGCCAAAGGTTGCTAACTTTCCACAACAAGAAGACAATTTTTAGGATACAAATGTAAATTTTAGTTTACTTTGAGCTCGTCTAACACTTCTGGAAACCATTTATAGCCTTTATACCGTCATATTTCGTCTGTCAGATGTCCTGTTGGAGTTTGACCTGGTTCGCTCCTATTTTGTAACATGCTCCGGGCCTCTGTTTGCGCTTCCAGGTTTCTCTCTTCACTTCCTTGCAAACCTGGGAGCCATTACCGTTGCACAGCGGGATTCCTTCTTACGGTTATTACGGCGACTTTTTTTCTCTTAATGCAGCCACCCTATTAATCCGGCCAACTGCCACAGTAAAGACGTCGTTCAATTTCCTTGCATACGGCTGGCACGCGGGAAATTTGAATTGACCAATCAGGATTCAACAGGTGGGAAAAAAATTTACTGTCCTCACATCAATGTAAGTTGACAGGAAAGGCACTGAAATCAAGAAACTTCCCTCATAGGAGATTGCATTAAATATTCACTAAAGGGGATTTATTATTCCAAAAACCATTTTACAGTGCAAAAAGTGAAAAATATGAAACATCTTGTGTCTCCAAGCTTCTAATTTGGCGCCAAATAGTAGTTCGTCGAGCACGGCCATGTAGGATAATAGTTGTCTTAATTTGAACAAAATGTGCTGGTCGTCGTCAAATTAAACCCCAAATTCTCTAGTTAATTATTAAAAGAGGCCAAAGCAACTTTACCATTGTCTTTATTTTAGTTAGCGGTGAAGAAAAAGGCTATTTTCGTGTCGTTTCGATAGGACACCTAATTTTTGGCTGCCGCATGTACTGTGGGCTCAGCCGCCGTATGCAAGGTTAGACCTACCCCGTTAACTAGGCTGCCGCCCAGTTAATAGATATAGCCCAATTTTCATGCGCCGTTGGCGGGCCGTATTAATGGACTTCAGCTATCTGTCATTAATTTTTCCCGAGGTTCTGCAACGCCATTCTCGAACGATTTCGCTCAAGACTTTTTGTCCGGGGTGACTTGGGCAGCTCCCGGGGAGGGGAGGTAATCCCAGAACAATTGACTTGGGGTGTGCGACCAGGGTCGCAAAACCCTTAATCTATTTATGTCCAAATTTAGCTACTTTCCCCACCCTATCTATAATCTGGCCAAAAAAATCGATACTGTATTTATCACCTGACACTTTAATCAATACCCCGTTTCAGACCTGCCTTAGGGTTAGTCACCTTACTTAGACCTATGTTAAAGGCATTGTAAAGGGCATTTTTTGAGGGTCTTGTCAATAACTGACTGATGAAAAAGTAGCTTCTTCTATTTATGACCAAAACGGCTGAAGAACCTTACCCTTCGGGGCCGCACATACCCACATAGCCCATCAGTATTACGTGAAAATTGTTGGCAAGGTCGAGTACAGGAACAAATTATCACAGAAACTTAGCTTACTTTTAGTATTCAGTGTACCGTTTTGGCTGAAACATTAATGATATTTAGTAACGGTCTTGAGAAACGGGAATAGCGGTCCACAGCGTTATACTAATGGTGCAATAGGTAGGTAGGTTAGGCTGCCTACGAGCCAAGTGGCCCTCTCAGGCCGGAGCTTATCCCTGTTTTCGTAGCATGAGGGGACTAGGAGAGTTTCTAATCCCCCATGAATGGGATATTCGTCCATCGCAGGGCTACCCAGCATTAAATTCGCCGGTATCGATTCGCCATTTGTACTCATTTGGCACGGTAAGGGTAAAGAGTCATGCCTAAGCTTAATCCGGAGTCGAGCGCACTATGAGGCCGGGACTTTGCCCCTCCAAATTACGTCATTTTTAAAAACTGTACAACTGACTTTGTCTCAATCATGACTTATTTTGCAAAGGGAGGTCATCCAAACCTCACAAAAAATCATAAAATCATACAAATTAGCTACCAGACTAATCTCCGTTTTTACTGTTTACTGACTTACATTATTTCGAACAGCTTACTAACTAAATGGCTTATTTTTACCTGTTTACTGACTAGGGCTATACTCCATTGACACCCTCAAATTTATGTACTGTTATCAAAGCAAGCTATTGCTGCTATTGACTCCATTGTTCTTCAACTTGTTCTTTACAAACAGTCAAATTCATGGCTATAGCACCAGAACAGCCAATAATTATCGCGTGCATCATTGCCGAACAAATATGAAAAACTTCACAATTCTTTACTAAGGTCCAAAATCTGAATTCCCTTCCTGTTAAAATCACTTCTTTGTCAAGGTTTTCCAATTTTAAGCAAAATTGTTAGAGTTGTTAGTAAAACAAGCTAAGCCGCACACTGCAGTACAAATATCTTATTAGACGTTTTGTTGTGTAGTATCGCTGAGTATTTTTACGAGTTGTACCGTATTTTGACGAGCCCGTAGGGCTTGTCAAAATACAAACAAAACGTCTAATAGGAGATTTATTATCCAAGACACCAAATTTTTATGTCAGTGAGGGCAAATCTCGCGGATATATATTTATGAGGAATGCGTGACAGAAGTATGCAAAGCGGAACAGAATTGACGCGGGAATCCAACTAACTGATTGGTCAACAGCAAACAAACCTGTCTAACCGGTCCTCTGGAGTTCAAATACCGCGTGATATTTGTACTCGTTTTGGGCGTTATTGTACTCTACGAGGGGCAGTTGGATAATGATATCCATGTAACCGTATTGTTATGTACGAGGTGGCCTTAGCTAGAAGCCTGGTGGTTTTTGGAGGTTACCTCGTCACACATTAAAATACTTGTAAATAATTAATATATTAGGTAAGACGGCAAATAAAATAAACTATCCCTCTTAAACATCTGGCTGTACAAGCCGGGCCTACTCAGAGGAGGTTGGACACGCGCCGAACTGCATTATGGTAGAGGCGATTAACCAATCAGGAGCGCGTATTTTCTTGGGAGTCGATTTGGAAGAAATCGTCGCTCGAGGGATGAAGAGGATTTCTTTGCGTGTTTTCTCGGCATTAACGAGTTTGGTGATCTAATTGCTTAAAGGAAAAGAAAGGTAAGGATCTAAAGTTTTAGTGTGTCGCTTTTTTCGGCCAATTTGTCGAACTTTCTTGCCACTATTGGGATTCAACTGTAGGCGAGTCAAAAATGGCGGATCGTGGTCACGATTTACGGTGTGCGTAATCAACCATTTCTTGCTCCGAAACAATGGAGTTTTCAGCCAAGAAAAATGTATCATCGTATTCTAGAATAGTTATATGTTATTTCTAAGACGTCGCACCCCATCGCACCCCTTACCGTTTTCTCGCTATATTCGTCTAAAGTTTGACATTTTTTTGGCGGTAATCAAGACAGCACTGTCACCGAACACGAAGGGAAACCTAGTTGTTTTCATTTTATTTTTATCTGTTTAACTCGATTTATTTTTTGCCGTCGTAATGTTACATTAATGTTATTAGTTTTATGTCTGGTACTTAATAGATTGCTGTATTTTTACAGATTAATGTTATTTATCGAGGCTATAAAACCCCTTGAATTATTTATATTCAAGCAGATTCAAGGTCAATAGGCTCCTTGTAATTTATATTGCATCATTTTTCTGGGCATAGTTCAATATTTCTTTGTAATTGTTGTTCTCAGCAGAGATCAGAGTAGACACAAATATTGATTTCCTGGTGGATATTAATAACTGGTGTTATAACCAGGAGCTGTGTAATGAAAACAGAGAGTCCTCTTCATATGCTGTCTCTACAATGTGGTGGCTTTGAGTATGCTTGATGAATTTTCCTTTATGAGGAGAAAAAAGTTTCAAATATTAATTTTTTACTTTCATGTTTTGGAAATCTTTTCTGCAAAATGTTGTAATTTTAGCATATAGTTGTGTTATGCATTTCGTGACTGTCAGGTTTAGGCTGTAATATAATGTTGATAGTAAAGTTCAATAAAAAAGATTCCTTTGTTTCTGTAATGTACAGCTTTTTGTTTTTTGTCACCTGTTTTGCCTATGTGCAAATGTTATGTACCTAGTGTGGTGTTTGGGGAGATAAATAACCCACTAGACACCATGTAAAGCAGCTAACATAGTTTAATGGCCAATACTGAAATACACACTTCTTGGCCAAAGCATATGGTAAAACCACATGACGTAGTCAACATACATAGCACCTATCTCATTTTGGTACTAGGCCTGGTTGTGCAGAATTACTGAATGATTACAAACAATTATTGGAGGAGGTTTTTATGATATTTAGAATAATCAAGGTTGAGGTAAGGGTTATCAGCCAAAGCCGAATGCAAGGCTGATAACCCTTACTCGACAAAGATTATTCTGGATATCACAAAAACCGAATTGAATAATTGTTTTATGTTTTTGCTTCTACAATGACGGGAAGCAACACAAAGCATGCAAATTTGACATAATTACCCGTGACCTTGAAAGTCCTTGACATAATTAATTATGGTATAATCTGCAGTTATGATGTCATGGGCACTGATTTCGAAAATTCACTGTATGCTCTCTGCCAATCAGAAAAGAGTTAGAGATCTGATGGTACAATAATTGATGTTGTTGGTATTCGCTGGCAATAACTTAATTTGCCCCAGGCCCTCTGAACTGACTCCAGATCAGTGGTTTGTTGACATCAGCTCCCATCTGATTGTTTCTCATTTGCTCTTTCAAGTTGTTTGATTTAACCTCCCCCCCCCCCCCCCCACTCCCCCCTGATTGGATCCCTGCTTGAGTCCCCAGACTCCCTCTCTTGTCTATAAAGATGCCAAAACTGATACACTGGCTCTTGGTCTTTTGTGTTGAGATGCTTGGGAAGGGGCATCAGGAAATAATTTTCTGCAAGGACAACCCAATTTTTCAAAGGCAAGATAACTGATCCCTAAAATAATAGTCATCTCAAGGGTTTATTTTTTCTGATACTGTGTAAATCTTAAAACCTTTTATCCTTATGGTAAGTATGGATTTATGGACTTAGAAATTTCTCAGCAAATTTTTTATTTGAAACCCTACTCTCTCCAAGGACAGACCAGGATTTTCATTTAAAATAGAAGTGACCATTTTAGGACTTTGGTGTGGTATGGCTGTCTAGTCTCAATTTTTAATGCAATATTATCTCATTTTTTAGCGACTGAAAGATGTATAATTTTTGTGCACTGATAATTGAATGCATGTAGTGATACACTAATAACCAACCATTCCTTGTGACAAATCATAATACCCTCATCATTGGGAAAATGTCTTCTGCTCATAAATATCAAGGATTACACTTTTGGGATGCCTGCATGTCCCAGCTAGAGTGCTTTCTAAGTTTGTTCATCAAATTAGACTTTCTCTTTCTCACATAATTTGTCAACTAACTGGCTATATAAAATGGGTACTCCAATGAGTACTCCAAATTATACCAGTAGGACTGAAAGGGGTGCACGGACCATTTTTCGGTAGTACAGTAAGGCACTGCGCTATAGTCTCGGGCTATGGTACATATACGACATGTGTTGACACAGCATACAAAAATTCCGACAAGTTTCGAGTAAATAAACTATATCTCTTCAGTTCCCTGTAAACGAATTAAGTACAATTTTCGAGCCGTAAGCAAAAATGTAAACAATAACACACGGCCAGAAGAAATCGCATTCAAGCTTTCGTTTGCTCATATTATAGGCTGAGAAGCGCAAAGCTGCATTTCTCGGGAAGCACAATCATTCGCGTATCGATGAACGTTAACAAGTGGCAGGATATATCGAGGAAATAGCTGCATATATCCATCGGCGTGTGTAGGATTGTCAGATTGATCACGCGTGGACTCGTCTTCACTCTGGGACTCGATCGTAAAAACACTCGCGTTTTTATCGTCTTCGCCGATCATCATGTGTTGGTAGGGTAATCCGAACAATTTTGTGGCAGAATAACATTCAACGTTGAACATAACATCGAAAAGAAGAAAGAAATTCTGATTTTAACGGATCTTCGGCCGCCTCCCCAGAGGTCCGAACAGCACGAGAGATCGTGTCAACTGAAGCATATTGTAATATTGACCCATAATGCAGTTCGGCGCGTGGCCAACTTCCTCTGGGCCTACTCTGTCAACACGAGATGAAAATAACGATCTCCGGCGTTTACGGTTCCAGATACGAAGCATTTTTTTGAGATCAAACATACACTTTAACAGATCTTCGCTGTTTATGAGGACAGGACCGACATTTGCTCCTGTCTTAATATTATGATGCTACCGCGGTGTGCTCAGGTCGCTTATTCAAACTATAGAGGGTAGTTATTTCGCGCGCTACATAATCTTGCTTCAACCACTGAAAACACACACATATTCAGTTAGTCTGCGACCAAGCTATTTATAAGCCTGATTTCGGTAAGAAATCAAGCAAGAATAAGTTTATGCAAGTGCGTTCCTGCCCTCGCCCACTTAAACAATATAGAAGTCTTTACGAAGTGAGTGTCTCCCTATAGGTCACAATCTGTAGTTCTGTTACATCTCACCATCTTTTTGTTGGTCGTGGCAGCTGTGAATATCTTGTGCACCCGCCAGGTTTTGCTAAACATAGCACCAAATGCTAAGGAAAATCCAACAGAAAGCACTGCAGCTCGAGCCTGTTGACGAAATTTCGGGCTTTAATTTTATTTGAAGATTTCAGGTTATGTAGGGTAGCTTAGAAGGTTCTCCGTGTGGCATATGGGTGCAAAATTAGGCCTTTCATGGCTTTGCACGCAAGTTTCGGTGAGCAAAACTTGGTGACTACTACTTCTTATTTCAAAGTCAAGTGTTAAGTCACCGATTGTTGCGATTTCTATGATTGGCCAGGTGCTTTTTGGCTTTAGATGGCCGGTAGCCATTTGGAAGCCTTCTGAAAGCCAGCAACAGAGTGTTATATCTTACATTACAGTTGCTTGTGTACTGTTCTGTGGAGAGGATCCTCGCATCCAAACCAAGCAGAATGACTGAGATGTAACAAAGTATACATCCCAAAATAATAATATTATTGAGATTGGGTGATGACATCTTAATGATTCTGCAAAAAGAAAAAAAAAAGAAATCTATTATTTGCGCCAGTGGTTGGTCATCAGCTGGGGACAAAAAGATGGTCGGGTAGTTTCCAGGAATTAACACTATATTATTAATGGACTGAAAATTTGAAAGTGAAGCCCGCGAGTCTGCTGAACGAAAACTACCATCATTATCACCATCAACGTCTACCAAACGAAGGATATTCAACCTTGGTCAGAAAGTTTGAAAAGCGTTCAAGTTTGAGTCATCGAGAAGAGTTTTAATTGTGCACTTGGACATAAAAGTTGTAAAAGTACTGCGGAAAACTTTGATCGCCATGTGGCAGACGTTGTGTCAAAATTATTGTCGACAAGAACTCTATCAGCGTTTCCTTGCTGTGCTGCCTTGGCATCAGCTCGAGCTGAATATGTGGAGGTGATTGGTGGCCAGTTTCAGAGTCAGGGGCAGAAAGTATCTTAGCGTCGGATTCATCTTTAGAATCTCCGAGATCCTGATGATTTTTCGTGGCTGGTAAAGATTCCAGCCGACGCTTCTGTTCAGTTGAGATCAACATAATACTCAACTCCTTGATGGATTTTTCGCAAGGACAGAATTGTTGGCGTTAGCTGGCGTTGAATCTCTTGTCCTCGTCGGCCCAAAAAAAGAGACTGACGTAAAACTGGGTGTTCGTCCTCTGCTGCTTTGCAGGATTTTTGCTCTTTGCCCGTCCGAGCTCTCGCCTGTCGAACAGTTTCTTCATCTGTTCATTGGAAATTGGTGGCTGACCGTTTCTTATGGGCTCTATTAGGCCGGTAATAATGCCTGTTTTTCCGAGGTCTTTTGCTAATGCTCTAATGCTTTACTTGCCTTGGTAAAAGCTGAGTCAGAGATTGGAGAAAAAAGTTTGTTGAGAGGCAGCTAGCAAAGGAAATGATCAAGGGCGGCTCTCAGATGGATTTCATTGATGAACTTTTGTAAACTGACAGTGTGCCATCTTTATTCCTCGCAGACGTGCAAAAACTCTTCCGAAAAACATTCAGTTCTTCTTTTGACAATTTTTTTCGATCGGTTTCGAAAATTTGGTGCCACCAGAACTAACAAGCCATTCAGTAACATTAAGGTAAAAATTGTTGTTGTTACTTAATCTTTATGAAGGCGTAAAATCTCTCAAGTTCATGTTTGAAATTTTACAGCTTTCAAGGGAAAATTAACGGGTACGTACCGTTAATTTTCTCATTCCGTACTTTATGGCTTTTTTGTTGTTACTGAGATGGCATTGTCCATAATTTCTTGTAGCATTGTCCGAGGTTGAGAATTAAACTCTATTCTAGCTGTCTACAAAAGAAGTACAAGAAATTACGGACAATGTCGTCCCAGCCGAAAAATGGAAACGCCATAAAGTTCGGAATGAGAATATTTTACCGTACGTGTCCGTTAAGTTTCTCTCATCAGTTGCAGAATTTCAAAAATGAACATGGAGATTTTACACAGTCATGAAGATTACGTAACAACCAAAATTTTACCTTGATGTTACTGAATGGCTTGCTAGTCCTGGTGTCTCAAAATTTTCGTAACCAATGGAAGAAATGTCAAAAGAAGAACTGAGTGTTTTCTGAAAAGGTTTTGTACGTCTGTGAGGAAGAAAGATGGCACACTGTTAGTTTACAAAAGTTCATAAGTGAAATCCATCTGGGAGCCGCCATTGATCGTTTCCTTTGCTCGCTGCCTCTCAACAAACCGTTTTCCGTTATCTCTGTCCCCGCTTTTACCGAGGGAAAATAAAGCTTAAGAGCATTTGCAAAACACCTCAAAAAACGGGCAACATTGCCGGCGTACTAGAGCCAAGAAACGGTAAGAAACCAATTTCCAATGAACAGATAAAGAAACTGTTCGACAGCGGTGAGCTCGGACGGACAGAGAGCAAAAATCTCGCTCAACTACATTGGACTCACGACCTAGTTTTACCTTGGTCTCTTTTTCGGCCGACGAGGACGAGAGAAACAACTTCAGCTAACGTCAACAATTCTGTCCTTCCCAAAAAGTCCATGAAGGAGTTGAATACTTTGAGCCGAACTGAAGTCGCCTCGAATGTTTATCAGCCGCGAAGAACCATCAGGGTGGCCTCGGAGATTCTGAAGATGAATCCGACGCTAAGATATTTTCTGTCCCTGACTCTGAAACTGGCCAGCAATCAGCTCCACGTCTGTCACATTGTGATCAAGGTTTTCCGCAGTATTTTTACAACTGCCATGCGCAATTGCACAATTATAACTCTCCTCGATGACTCATACTTGAACGCTTTTCAAACTTTCTGACCAAGGTTGAATATCCTTAGTTTTGCAGACGTTCCTTCAATTATAGATGATTGTAATTTTCTTTCAGCAGACTCGTCTGCTCTGCTCTCAAATGTTGCATTCAACTAAGTTTACAAACGGCGTGCATGCCATGTGACTTCCCACTTGCTGTTGTTTTTGCCACATCAACTTCCGGTCGGTTTGCAAAATTATAAATCTATAAAGTTTAGCTATAATTTCCAAGTATACAAGCGTACCGAATTTAATAAAACAATTATTCCATTTGCGCTCATTGGATATGAGATTGGTTATAGCCAACGCCCGCTCATGGAATAATTGTTCATCATAGTCAAACAAAACTTAAGTAACTGTAAAATTAGTCTGCAAAGAAAATCAGGTGTGAACGGCGGAATTAAAACCCCTGACCTCTGCGATACCGGTGCAGCGCTCTACCAACTGCACTATCAAGCCAACTGGCCGGAGCTGGTCACTTCGTGAGTTCGTTATACCCGTGGATAGTGAAGATACATGAAGGTCATGTATTATTCATTCAAAATATTTCCCGTTTCTGATTGGTTAAAACCACACGCATAATTCACTATAACCAGCTGCTCTTGACTAAATATTGAACCATTGACGTCAAAAGTGCAGCCCGCTGCAAATTATTTAACCGATGACGTCAAAATGACGTCAAAAGTGCTGGCCGCTGCAGATTTTTGAACCCGTTGATCGAGAAAACCTGGGGACAAGGTCGTGTTATATTTGATGAGCGCAGGAGCCCATTACTAGGAGCCTGCAACTACCCCATATTCCTGTCACGGCGTTTTCACAGATCGATCTATTTTTAGTTTGAATTTATCTCAAATTCTTATCCCCACAGGAACCTCAGTGACCAATTGCAATCACAAGCACGGACTAATGCTGACATTTCGACATGATTCGACATGTTCACGTGAGACTGCCTTGTCTTATCCTTACCGAAGCGTGCTCATGTAGACCGGAACTTGCCTATTTCGCAGGAAAAATATCTAAAAAGGGACTGGTTTGTAAAAATTCCGTTGCATTGGCTTATTATGGTAGTTGCAGGCTCCTAGTAATGGGTTCCTGGTGAGATCTGCAGAATTCTTCATATCCTACTCAGTCTCATTCAATAATTGCTAAATATTTGAACTGCGAAGACTTTATGCATGCTGATATGACTTTCCTGTCAAACTTAATGAAAGGGGTATTTTCCACCAATAGGCGCTTTATGTCACTGGTTTTCAATATTTTAGAAATCTCTTCTAAACAAATCAGTTTCTGTTGTTGTGTATATATCAGTATGTCTTACCTACTATTTCCATTGCTGATGTTGAAATGCAGAAAACCCAAAGAACAGACGATTCCGACAGCTGCCATAAACCACATGATTATTATAAGAGGTAATGGGATCATCATAAATTCCTCATATTGATCTGAGCGATCTTTGGGTGGCTTATTGTCTGAAAGTATGCATTGCAAGGTAATAAATTTCATGTCTATTTTACTAATCTAAAAGAGAGAAACTTAAAGAATTTATACAAATTTCAGTTACGTCGTTTATCCTTCTAAGTTATCTCAATTCAACGTTTTTATTGGAAGTTTTTAAAACAAGTGAGGTAGGAAACATGAGAAGGGTTTTAACTGTACAAACATCTGAAATATCATTGGATCCTATCGCATCATGTCGCTTGGCAGTCTCTCATCCTAGCTAAGTTATAAACTCATTTATGTCATGTGATGTGTTCTGTAGAGAATATAGTGTTGTTTTAGTTATTACTGAACTATTTGGTATTCACCCACTTGTAACTGTCAAGATTTAATTATTAGAATGGTGCTAAAGAATGCGATTTCTCCTTGATTTCTCTACCCTTTCAGGCCTTCCCCAAGCCATGTCAAAGGGCAAAAAAATAGAGAAAGCAAGACAATGAAAGGAACATAAACGGGTACAGGGAAAGAAAAAGGACTGACTCTCCTTTTGATTTTTATGTCGTCGCTTTGGCGAGAAGAAAACGCCCGCTTAGCGCGCGAATTCAATTCTTTAGCACGGTTCTCATAAATCCACACATAATTATATATGACACAATTTTCAAGCAACAATATTAAATTTAGAAGACCTTTCACAGCTAAGACAAGAAACAAACCATGGTAAATGTGTCTGTTGTCGCTCAAAAAAACTCGCTCGTTGAAGTTCCACGAAAAAATACAAACTGTTGTTGTAGCAATTTGAGAAGGAGTTTTCAAAAACGACATAACAATCTGGAGGATACTACTCTTTGCCTTACAATTCCAAGAATATCACATTCTGGAAGAATTCTACTCTGGATCAACTCGTTATGTCCTTTGCTATACAGCTGAGTATGTAAGGACAACTTTGAAGTAAGATATCGAACACAAGAGACCTTGAATTACCGGACAGTCTAAACACAATGATTCAAAGGACCGCAAACGAAAATGCTGTCAAAGATCTTATCAGCCAAAAGTAAAAAGACTAGAAAACAATGATGCAAGGCTGACACTACCTAGAAAGCTTAACGGGGCAACGACAAGATAGAGTCCAAACTGAAAGTGAAGAATTACCACATTTTCTACTATATTTCAGTTAAGCTCAGTGTCAGTTCTTTGTTTACTTAAAAGTAGATGGTGGTCAACTAGAAAGCCTTTGCTACTTTGACCACCATGCACATTTTTTAACCTGTCTTGTAATTATTTTATCTAGTAATCGTCTGTTGTAATTATACTTTTCTCTATATGTTAACTTTATGTAAATAGTGTGAAATAAATGAACCTTGAACCTTGAACCTTGAACCTTGAGTGGAGTCAGATTTTTGACGAGCTACCAGGTGTTTGGAAATATGGTAAAACACTGAATCGAGCGTGTATTTTTTCACAATCAAAGCGGCCAACTTTAACGAAATAATGGAGAAATTATGCCAAATATTAATATTAATAATAATAATAATAATAATAATTAAAAATTTATAACGCGCCTTTTCCATGCAAATATGATCAAAAGCGCGTAACAATTGATACTTAAAAATATTATTAAAAACAAGAAAGAGTAAAAGAATAAAATAACCATAAGAATTAAGCATTACATATCAAAAGCTAATTTAAGAAGATGCGTCTTAAGTACAGATTTAAAACGTTCAAAATTGTCCACAAGGCGGATATGTAGGGGGAGACTGTTTTACAAGGTAGGGGCCGCAGATGAGATAGATCCAAGCACCGTCTCTGTTATGGTTTCTTTCGTTTAAACTTGATGAATTGTTATTGAGTTTGAGAGAAGCTAATCAAACTTTGTCATCTAGCTGAACCCTAGCTCTAGCA
>JAHPZR010055636.1:10000-20000 GCA_019787425.1 Platygyra sinensis | reverse complement strand
TTCCATAAGATTAATAATTATACCACACATTTAAATAAATAGGTCTGGGCCACCTATACAATGTGAAAAAAAAATTAAGAAAATTCGCATGTAACATTACACAAATTTTATAACGATCACAATCTGAAACACAATTTCAATTAAGATTTTATGGAGAAAATTTATTATTGGCAGTCATTTGCATGTTCTTTTGCATGATTTTAGTCTTTGATAAAGTATAAGGTTTAATAGAAATTATATTGCTATAAATAAATAAGGATTATATTTTTGATTTTCAGATTTAACATAATAATATACATGTAGCTCTGAATTTATCTTAAAGAAATAATATATAATTATATCATGCATGTGTTATAATGATTTCTTATGCCTCAATAAACATATGTTTAGTTATGAGCACGTGTACTCTATTTAGCCAATAATGTGCATGTAGTTTCAATTTGAATGCGTGAGTTCCTTTTCAGCTGTGGAGGAGTAATATTGCAGCTCCTAGCTGAAAATCCATGAATTCAGTACAAGTGAAGTTGAGTTGGGATTCTTTCTTGGTGTTGTAATAACTCCAAGTAGAGTAAAATCAACTCCAGATTTGTAGTTAAAATTTTGGAGTTGAAATAACCGCTAAAAAGGAGTTATTTTGAACCTAAATTTTTAACTCCGATTTTGGGGTTTAAATAACTCCACCAGAAGTAAAAATAACTCCACATTAGGAGTAAAAGTTACACCGATATTGGGTTTAAAATAACTCCCACTAAAAGAGTTAAAATAACTCCAGAAAAGGGATTATTTTGAACCGAAAATTTTAACTCCATTTTTGGAGTTGAAATAACTCCACCAGAAGTAAAAATAACTCCACATTAGGAGTAAAAGTTACACCGATATTGGGTTTAAAATAACTCCCACAAGAGAGTAAAAATAACTCCAGAAAAGGGATTATTTTGAACCGAAAATTTTAACTCCATTTTTGGAGTTGAAATAACTCCTTGAAAATTACTGTGTATCGCATCTATAATTGCTGGCGTTGATCACTATGTGTCCTTGAGCGCGGTCTGCTTCACTCAGGACTGTGTAATTGTTACATCCATCCACTGCAATTAAGGACACATCAGTTGACTACTCAAATGACAAAACTGCATTTCTTTCGTGAACAATAGTGACAATTTACAAAACCGAGTGACTCACAAATGATAAATGTATACGGCACAAATGAGAGTGTCAAAAAATATCCTGATGAATGGGTGTGGTGATTAAATGCAGGAGGTGGAACTTGGATGAACTAGCTTTTCATGCAGGGTGGAGTGGAGATCAGATAATAATTGTTGTTTGAGAAATCAAAAATGACCGTCTTGCTGATGGGCCACCATGTTTGCACGCACACCTTTTCGAATCTCCAACAAAGTCTTTTGGAGAAAGCTTTTCGACAATCACCTTTTCTCCAAAATAATACAATTAATTTAATCATCAATTTAAGCAATTCCGTGTTGCCTAAACAAATTGTAATCCTTATTCAGTTGTTACTTGATGTTTTGGTTGCTGGCTGAAATAATAACCTCTTAATAACCGAGCGCGAGGGCCGTGCTGGGAATATTGGCCCGAATTCGTGGCAGTACTGACCGAGCGCAGCAAGGTCCGTACCATGAAGCGTCCGAGGGTCAATATTTGCCAGTACCGTTGGTGCAAGCTAGGTTAGTTAGTAGTTTATTATATAGCACTCGTGTCATGCTTGTTTTGAATTTGCCGGC
The DNA here is from genome assembly GCA_019787425.1 of Platygyra sinensis. NCBI lineage: Eukaryota > Metazoa > Cnidaria > Anthozoa > Scleractinia > Merulinidae > Platygyra > Platygyra sinensis. The sequence goes on along the minus strand of JAHPZR010055636.1, from coordinate 18,261 downwards.
TCTCGAAAGCAACAAATTCAGAGCTTATGATAGTTTCCATGGAAACGATCCGTATGGCGAAATTCCCAGCAAAGACAAATCAATCAGAAGACTCGTATTTATCTCAAGACTACCTTGCGAAATTTAAATTAAAATCACGAGGAACTTAACTGCGCTTCCGTTACTGCAATAACGAACCGGACAGTTGAGATACGGCCTCGGTAACTCGTACACGCGTACACGAAGTATGCAACGCAGTTCCTTATTCTGATATTTTGATACCAAATGCAGCAGCGGTATGACCAGGGAAAGCAGATTCTACGAATGACCACGCCTTCGCCGATTGAAGGGTGTGCATCTAAAAGCCAACCTGACCAGCGACTGCCGTAGTGATTTTCGGGAACACACTTGTCCGCCATCCGATCTCCTGCAGCTCCTTGGAAACGATACCAACCTGGTACCGGGTCATCCCTATCGCATTTATAATTGCTGGCGTTGATCACTATGTGTCCTTGAGCGCGGTCTGCTTCACTCAGGACTGTGTAATTTTTACATCCATCTGCTGTAAGTAAGGACACATCAGTTGGATACAGTAATGACAAAACTGCATTTCTTAACTGAACAATAGTGACAAATAGCAAAACCAAGTGACTTATACGAATGATAAATGTACGGCACAAAGGAGATTGTCAAAAACATATCCTGATGAAAGGGTGTGGTGATTATATGCTGGAGGAGGATTTAGATTTTAGATTTAGATTTTTATTGTTGTGCACTATTTACAAAATTATAGCATTAACATTTCAGTACATTACAATAAAGAAACAAAAATAAAAACTAAATTACACAGGTAGAGAAAAGCAAAATGGGCGCAGTGACCAAAGTAGCTTAAGCTTTCGAGTTGGTCACTGCCACAGACAATTAATTGGCATGAACATGTACATCCACAAAAAAAATAAAATTTAGTATGCTAAGTACGAATAGGTATAATATACATATGTTACATCATGAAAAAAAGTACATAAATTAATTAACGGTACTTAACAGTAAAAACAAAAGCAGGCTATGGGCAGACTACACTTAAGAAACTAATTGTGTATTTAAAAGATACATTTTGTACTGCTTATAGAATCGGTTATAAGAAAGCTTTTTTAATTCAGAGGGGATAGATTCCCAAACTTTTGATGCTAAAAAAGAAAACGTAGTAGCACCATAATTGTTGCTTATACTTGGTCTATAAATATTAAAATTAGTCGCAAATCTGGTATTATAGCTATGGACCTCAGAGGCTAGTGTAAGAGTTCCAGAAAATATTGCTGGGATGTTAGTGGGATCATGATTAATTTTATGTATAAAAAGAGCTAGTTTAAATTTGTAAATGTTTTCTAGTGTGAGGAGGAACTTGGGATGAGCTAGCTTTCCATCCACGGTGGAGTGGAGATCTGATAGTAATTGTTGTCTGAGAAACCAAACAAGAACGTTGGCCTGATGGGTCACCATTTATGCCTGTAGAAAACTTCTCGAATCTCAAACAGAGTCATATGGAAAGTGGTTTTATTTGAAATAATATAACTAACTTAAACATCAATTTAACCTGTCCCGCAACAGTAAAAACTTATTACCTAAACAAATTTTAATCCTTATTGTGACTTGATGCTATGGCTGCTGACTGACTTAAATCTCACTCATGAAATGTCGAGTTGAACACTCGAATAAAATTCAAATCCACAAGGAGGCATGTGATATTCTGTTTATTATATAAACACGTGATTTATTATGTAACCATAACGACGGTGATCTCTTCACGTGTGAAGATAGCATGTTTTTTTTCCACGTGTGAAGATATGAAGTGTCCGCTCGAAAGCTAACTTGGTTTTTCACTGGTGTTTTTACTATAATTAAAGATATTCCGAGAAACCTACCTGCATTTCCGTTACCACAATAGCGAGCTGGACAGCTGAGATACGACTTCAGTAACTCATACACGAAATATACACTACAGTTCCTTATTCTGATATGTTGATACCAATAACAGCAGGAGTATAACGAAGAAAAGCAGACTCTACGAGTGACCACACCTTCGGCGATTGAAGGGTGTACACCAGTAAGCCAGACCAGCGACTGCCGCAATGATTTCCGGGAACACATTTGTCCGCGATCTGATCTCCTGCAGCTCCTTGGAAACGATACCAACCTAGTACCAGGTCATCTCTATCGCATCTATAATTGCTGGCGTTGATCACTATGTGTCCTTGAGCGCGGTCTGCTTCATTCAGGACTGTGTAATTTTTACATCCATCCACTGTAATTAAAGTTGATTACAGTTACGGCAAAACTGCATTTCTTAACTGAACAGTAGTGACAAATAGCAGAACCGAGTGAGTCACGAGTGATAAATGCATGGCACGAAGGAGAGTTTGAAAACAAATTTCCTGATGAATAGGTATGATGATTGGCTGCTGACTGAAATAATAACCACTTACTAACCGAGCGTCAGTGCCCTACAAAAAGAATATTGGTGCAAAGTCGTTGCAGTACATGAGTCATGAATGAAAATGACAAAAATTGGTCATCTTGAGATGCGGACTTTGTTCAATACATTTTCTTGAACACGGTCTGCTTCACTCAAAAACTGTGTAATTTTTACACCCAGTTTACGGAGCCAGCCTCACATGAAGTCCCGGATTATGCTCAGGGCATGGACTGTTGCTCTTGTAATTAAGTGTCAAATTAACATGTAAGTTAACTTATACATACACAAATACATTCGTTTATGTTTATATACGTTTATATACGTTTTACTTTGACAGGTATTAGCCCATACGGTTGAACAATAATACATTTTACTAAACACAAAAGCGTTTATCAGTAATAAAAGGGTTTTCCTTTCTAGAAGATGTTTAATCCTGCTGATCTGTATCAGTTTAAATTTAAGCAATAGAAAACGTTTCCGGTGTTTGGATAGCCTGATATAAACACGAAAGGCGTTGGGAGAATTCGAGACAGTTATGCAAACCCGAGACGAAGTCGAGGGTTTTGCATAACTGTCGAGAATTCTCCCAACCCCTCGAGTGTTCATATCAGGTTATGCAAACACAGGAAAAAAGTTTTCTATTGCTTTTATAAAATATTTCTCAAAATTAATTCGGCAAATGAAGGGAACTTCTTGATCCAAAAAGATTTTCTCAATACACGCTCTAGACAATCATCCAAGTGAGCTATCCCGCGAAAACTTCATATCTTCACACGTGAAGATAACGTTATCTTCATACGTGAAGAGATCACCGTCGTTATGATTACATAATAAATCGCGCCTTTTTCACAGGAGTTTATCCGGTGTTTATATAACAAACAGAATATTACATGCCTTCTTGTGGATATGAATTTTATCTTCTCGTGTTCGACTCGATATCTCACGAGTGAGCGCAGCGAACGAGTGAGATATCGAGTTGAACACTCAAAGATAAAATTCATATCCAGGCGCGGTCATGTAATATCCTCTGTCTTCGCTTGAGCTCCCTCGACGAGGTCGTCTAGCTCACTAACATTCTAGGCATGCAAAAGCGCTGTTGTTGTTCTTTCTTTTGCTTTCTTTTCACGGGAAAGAGATGGTCAATCCCCGAATCAAAACTTGGAAAAGTTTCCTTCATTTGAATTCATTAATAGTTAGACTGCCGGCTTTGAAATGGTTTCAAATTGTGCCCGGGAAACACAGAAAGCGTGATGTGACAACCGTGTTTGCATACTCTCATCTAAACACCTATCGACCAATGAGAATGCGCGTACTGTCTTAAGTATTTTATAAATACAGTTAGAAGTAATTTTGGCAATATGGTCGGTGTATATTAGGGGCTGGTCAATGTAGACGCCAAGGTCCTTTGCCACAGTAACTGGTGTTATTTCCCTTCCCAAGAGTGAAATTGAAACAGAAGTTGTCATAGAAGTTGAGGTACACCAATTAGCAAGATTCTAGTTTTCTCTGGGTTTATGAAAAGGGAATTCCGGCAACACCATCGGCAGATTTCTCTGAGGTCTTCATTCAAGTAACCAAAGATAGGTACAGTTTACAGTTATCGACGTAACACGCATGGAACGGACAAGAGGTCATTTACATAAATACAAGAACTCATTTACATAAACTTATCAATGTTTCGCCGGTATTGAATGGCGAACCTCTCTACCACAAGATTCACTCTACGCTTGAATTATGGCTTTTCGAAATAAATGTCTCAGGCAATGAACTCTGGCGATATTAAATTTCGCCCGTTGAGAACATAGTTGATAGAGGTGAATGGTTATGAAACTCGCCAAAGTTCTTCAGTTGTATGTTTTTGTTCTGTTTTTTTTTTTGCCCCTGACCCTGCACAAAAACACAATAGTCATTTACTCCGTACTGAGGAACTAACTAATAGAAACATGTTGATTACGTAATTCATGCACTGTGTATGAGAGCAAAACAAAAGATTGTGCAGGGTCGTGAATCTTCTAACAGGAATCTTGGCATCTTTGTTTTGTTCCTTTGATGTTTGCCGCTCTTCAAGACCAGTCCCCTCTATAAACTATGTTGGGAATGTCCAATAAATGTCTTGACAAGAGTGTCAACTATGTAATGATATTAGGACTGAGTGGAATTCAATTCGGTCTGTTATCATACGATTGATAACAAAATCGAAAAAAAAGTGCAGCGAGAGTCCGATTTGTTTATCACGAGTATGATTACAGACCTGATTACTGCGATGATCACTCTTCACTTTCATCTACAACTGCAGTACAAATATGAATTATTTCACATCACTTCACTGCACGGGAAAATATGAACTCAATAAATTGACCTCGCTCCCAATGTGTGGCTTCATAGCTCAGTTGGTAGAGCATCGCACCGGTATCGCGGAGGTCATGAGTTCGAATTCTTTTGAAGCCCTGATTTTTTCAGGCTGCTTCTTTCCAGTTGCTAAATTGGAAAATTTACTGCGATGATCACTCTTAACTTTCATCTACAACCGCAGTACAAATATGAATTATTTCATAGATACTTCACAACACGAAGTCTTATTACCAATTAATCAAAAAAAAAATATAATTTCCGAGAGAAGAAGAATAATCTAGTTATGAAAGAAAGAGAGAATTTTCATTAAATAACTGACAAAGGAGACGTAAACATTCTAAGGCCACCACGCCTCCAACTGATAATAGGGAGCTTAAGCACGCGCGTTTTTGAGACGCGGACGGTAACCGGAAGTGAGCTGTTTTCACTTTTAACCTGCCCGCACACAACCACATTCACATTGCTAAGTATCTTTGTACCATTAGAAATGAGTAGTATAAAAATCTAGGAGACATTACTTTCCTAGCACGAGAAATGTTCTCTTCCGGTTACCGTTCGCGTCTCAAAAACGAGCGTGCTTAAGGTGGCTGAACACAGTTTTTTGATACCTCTGTTTCAATTACATTTTTCTCTAAAACCCTTGATCCTTTGGTCACCAAAAATGGCAGCAAGCAAGTTAACAACACAAACTTCAACTTTTTGATAATTAAGCTGACGTATGTACCGTTGCCATGGCAACATGATCAAATATAAACATGTGTTTAAAATCGGTTTTGTTTATTTGCAGAAAATCTAGTCATTAGATTTTCTTTATAATTTGCATGCAACAAGCTTGTAACGATACTCGCAAGTTAACGGTATTTTGATAATAATTTAACAAACAGATCTTTAATTATCCCTCTTTAAAGGTTCACTGGCATATCTTGAATTTCCTTTGTTAAAGTTCAATTTTTTTTCAATCCTCCAGTTACTTATTTCCTAAAGTATTTTCGTGCCAAATTTCGTGAAATTCTAATGAGTGGTTCTCGAGAAATAAGCGCCTCCGAGAAGTCAATTTTTCACTCAATCGCACTTTTTTCGACTTACTACGCATGCGCTGCATTTAACTGGGTTCTTTTAGCAACAAAGAAATAGCAGAGCTGAGTTCTTTGCATCGTTACCTTTCTAATATACCTTTGTAATAAAAGAGTAAAACCTTCAATACAATACATTGTGTTCATTTGTGAAGAAAAAAATAGTACAGATAGCGCAAACATTGAGCAAATAAAATGATCGCTCTATTTATGCCATGTTTGTTTTTATGCAATACTTGTGCACGCGCTGAATCACGTTAGCAAGAGCGCGCGCCAAAACTGTGTTCAGCCACCTTAAGCTCCCTAACAAGGCGCCAAAAATACAAAAGTAAGCGCGCGCACGCGCACGCAAGCAGGCACGCAAGCACGTAGCTACAAACTTTGAATGTGACTGGTTGATTTAAGGTGATTCCTCAGAAAAAAGTTACCGATGAATTTTTTTGAAACTTTCCCTGAATGTTCTCTACCAAGCACTGTTACGAAAAATACAATAAAACGATAGGTCACCATTCTCGTTTAAGAGATGTGATGGACTAATCTTTCCTCATTTGTGTCTGTACTCGTGCTAATCACGCTCGTTATTCATCGGTCCACGTTACATTTTGCGGTAGCTCGAAACATAGTTTATAAAAGTAATACTCGGGAAAAAAAACTTGACAGATAGAAAGTGTCGAGCATGTAGAAGGTATCATATAAACTTTGTGGAAACATTACGCTACTTGAAACGACGTGGACGTAAAGCATTCGTAGAGTCATTATTTTTGCGGTCATAATTTGCATCACAGAGTAACGGTTTCGTGCACTCTTTCACCTATATCTTTTTTCCTTCCGATAAATTTTTTTAGTTTTCTTTTAAATTAAAGAGGATAATATGTACACTATTATTATACAATAAAAATATAGGTCACCATGCTCGTTTAAAAGAAAACGAACAATTATTTCGCTATCGAGCTTAGCTTGAATGAAATTTCTTTCGCTGTGTACGTGAACGCGCTAATAGAGAGTTTAAGCATGACGTTTACGGCAGACGGCAAACGGCGAAGATGACCTCTGAATTCGTGTTCTATTCTTATAATCCTTAATTAAATCACATAAAGATAGAAAAATGTCTGTCTGTCTGTCTATTCACCACAAATACAACTATTTCCACTCTACTGTTCAAAGAGCTAAAGACAGACGGCAAAAGTTTCATTTTTGCCGTTTGCCGTTTGACATAACGTTAAGCTTAATAGGGACCTTTAGCATCAGGTTTTTCATGGGAAACTGCAAACCGCAAACCGCAAAATGTCACGTGACCACAGCCTTGCGGTCACGTTTGCAGTTTGCAGTTCACGTTTGAACCGCAGGAAGGACTTCCAGCGGTAAGTGATTTACGGCAAGGTTTTTTGCCACAAAAAATTGTACAGCCTCGCGCTTAAAGGTATGAACTAGCTTTTTATATCTGTTTTGCGATGTGTTTGTTGGATTTTTGATCTCGAATCAATGAATTATTGCTGATTTTTTGGGCGATTAAAGTGATACACTTCGACTTGATGAAAACAACATGGCGGCCCTAAACAATGAACGCGTAGTTCAAATCAATTTTATATTCCTTTCTGTCGTATTAACAAAGGAAAGTATTTTGTTCCAATCCAGAGTTAAACTTTTTGTCTATCTTGTTTCTGAATTCATAACTTAATTCAGTCTCTATTTAGTTCCTATTTTTAACGTATCTCTCCGCGAATTTCATTTTATTTTGCTGATTTCTTAGAGACTGGGGAGCCCAGGCTTCATCAAGCCTTCTGGTTTCTTCTGGGCTCCCTTGCAACATTACAATTCCCATATATATCCTTGTATTGTATTATATTTTGGCTAAATAAAAATGAACTGAACTAAACTGAACACCTTGCTAAAGTTTGAAATCTTGGCAACGCGAAACTGCAAACGTTTAACTGCGGTTTGGGGTTTGCGGTTTGCGGTTTACCTGATGCTAAAGGTCTCAAATCTCTCTAATTTGCGTGCACTAATGACGCAAAAAATCGTGCGCAGTAGGGATGCGCAATGCAAAAACTGAGGAATTAAGGTAGCCGAACACAGTTTTCGTGCGCACTCTTGCTTACGCAATTTGGCGCGAGCACAAGTATTGCATAAAAACAAACATGGCATCAATGCAGCGATCATTTTATTTGCTCAATGTCCGCGCTATCTGTACTATATTTGTTCACAAATGAACACAATCTTTTGATAGTTTTACTCTTTGATTACAAAGGTGTGCTAGAAAAGGTAACGATATAAAGAACCCCGCAATTCTCAGCTTTTCAGTAGGATTGAGCTAAAAACTTATGCGATGCATGACACTGTCGAAAAGTCGTATATAAGGCTAAAATCCTCTGAAAAGTGTTAAA
>JAHPZR010055631.1:30000-35000 GCA_019787425.1 Platygyra sinensis | reverse complement strand
AACTGAATTAGACTTTGAGGCAACACAAATACGCAATGGGTTTTGCATTTTGAAACAGATTCCTTGTGCGATTTAACCTGCGATCAGGCGTCCTTTTTTTCGCGGCGGGAAGGAACGCCTAATACAATTACTTGACTATTCGTCTGCCGCCCCCCTTATTAAAATATCTGTCAGCGAGAATGTTGGCGATGCCATCAGATAATGAATCAATCGGAATTATCGGAAGTCGCTTCGTGGGCGGGAATTACGCCAGGCATGAACAGCATGAATTTACATGTAGTTCTCTACAGTACGGCCGAGAAATATATGGTTTATTTTGTAAAACGCGTCTTCCTGTTTCGTTCTTAATGAGCAAGTTTCAGAAGCAGAACAAGAAATGCTATCTTTGTGCGACTAGCTTGTCACCTGGTGACGGTACCGTTCCATTTTGTAAGCCAACAAAAAACAAGTAAGTTTTATGAAATATGTGCAAAAAGAACGAAAAGTTCCTTTTCATTGCCTCCTTGACCATTTTTTAGTACAACCCTTGCTTTATTGCACAAAATACAAATACATTACAGCAAAGTAATAAATGTGCATGGTAACTGTGCTCACTCACTCACTCACTCACTCACTCACTCACTCACTCACTCACTCACTCACTCACTCACTCACTCACTCACCCTATTTATTAGTCTAGACATGTCGAACCGATGCTAAAATGTGATAGTTATGAGTTGTAAAATATCTCTAATGTTATAGTAAATTTAATATGTACTCTTTACCTTCAGATCTTTCGCAAATATAAGCATGGTTTTTGCTGCAGTTTTCAATTTCCAGAAATGCCTCGTTAGTGACCAAGAAGCAGTACTCTTTAATAGGGCCAGTCTCTACTAATTTCGTGGCCTTGTTTACATTCACGATATCGGACATCTTCGGTTTTGGTGAAAATGGCTCCCCAGTGTCCTTCCATCTCCACTGTATTTGGCCAGACTTTTTGCCACGACTAGGAAAATTAGACTTCTTTAACAAAATAATAGTTATGCTGACATAAACTGGTCTCCTAACAATAAATTAACGGTAACAGTGGAAACGTATTACTTACAACACCTGTAGAGCCGTCCAGTACTTCTTTAAATCACTATAACCAGAGGCACTTTTCGACTGAATAAGTTCATCCAGCTCGTTTATCTTTGCCAGATTTTTGTTCTCATCTTCTTGACATACTGCATGAGCTTCACTGTAACTTTTCGAGTCTGAAATGATCTGGTACTTCACACTGCTTGATAGACCTGCACGACGAATGTTTGACAACGCATACGTTCGACGTTACAACTTCTACTCAACCATGTTACAACTTGGATTTATCACGCGAACAAGCATTTTTCGATTTACCCTATTGTTTACGTTATTAATGATATATATCTACGTGATAAAGCGATCTCGATGAGACCTACTTAATTTCACCAACAATAGGGAGATCGAAGCTTACATAGTAATAGAACCAACCAATGACTGTTGACAGACCTTAAGAGTCACTCAGCCAATACCATCAAGGCTGAACAAACCAATCACTTTCAATGGACTGCAATTATAACAATACAACTGAAAAACGCTGTTCACGTGACTGTCACAAAAGTTTTGTTGTTACTCTTGTCAATTAAGGAATCAATTAACGAGAACGAGATATTCGAGACATTTTAGGCACGATGCCAGCATTGATCTGAACGTTTGATTGACAATATCTCGTGATCATTTCAACTTGATTACGTTTAAATGAATCGTACATACTCTAGTTTTTTAGTGGGTGTGATTATGTTGTGATTAAACGAATAAATGGAATAGATCGACTGTACTTGTTCTACGATATCCCCTGAAGATAATTTCCGCTCAGGTTGTTAAAACTTCAGTCTCCAGTAACAATTCTTTTCAGAACTTCCCTCGCCCAGAAGCTGATTCAGTAGACTATACGAATTACTTTCTTCCTAATTACTTGAGTCTGCTGTTTTGCTCTAGCAACACACAAATAACAATAATAACAAAAAAATAGTCCTTTTTCTGCTTTATCCTCGGAGATTCGGAGCTAGTGGCTGTTAGTTGTGGCCGGAGGAAGTAAAGAGCGCGAAAATTGAAGCGCGAAAACAGTACTGTAGGTTTTCGTTGCGTCCATTTTTGCGGGTTTATTTCGACCCAACTAAAGTCACTGCCCCTTGGTTTCAGACGATAATTTGCTTATATTTTTCAATATTTTGTTTCGTGAAAGGCCATTTCAATCAGTCTGCATGAACAAGCCACCAGTTTGCCTGAAATGGACTCAATTCTGCAAATTTAGTGTTTTCCACCATTCTTTGCAACATAAAGGAATACAAGCGTACCCAACCAAGTAAATAATCATAGAGATTGCTAAATGTTTTAAAACTTAAGGAAAATGCCCTATGTTTAGGCATGAAAAGGTAAGGAATTAATTACTTTCATACGCACCGTATAAAAATACCAAGATAGCACCAACAATCAGCAGGTCGGTGATAAAAGTCTCTGAATTGAAAGCAATAAATGTGGAAATAAGAAAAACGGACAATTTTTTATGCATGAGATTGGGAGTGCCATGAATCTCTTTACCTTATGGACTCCTGCCTTTGGGCATGTTTAAAAACAAATGCGTTTTTCTTCCGAATGGCTACACCAGAATTGTCGTACGTGATAAAACTGCATCAGTTAACGAGGAATTATTAGGATTCCAAATTTAGCCAGCCAGTGTAAACAATTCGTCTAAAGTAGAGTTGAGAGGAAGTTATTAAAACATGTGGCTTGAGAGTTTTTAGAGTAGTTATTGCATGTCACTTTTGATTAATTTAATCCTCGCTAAATATGTATCGAAAATTAGAAAAGGGAGATTGACGAGAAAACCTTCGATTTTCTTCAATATCTGCAGACACACTGAGTTTTAGTTCCAATTATATCATAAAAAATGCATGACAGTGAAAAAATATTATTTTTATCGCATCTTATTTTTGGTGGTTGATGTTAAAAGTTTCATTTTCTATCTTGCAATAGGACGGCAAAAATAGCGACTTTTACACTGTTGTTCAAACAATAAACCTGCACTTGATAAGATGAAAATCTGCTCGGAAATATGAATGTTTTCCTTTACTTTTGAACGAAGTAGCTTACAAATTAGAAGGCGAGTTATCAATAATTTCGTGGCAACTCGCAAGCAATTCTTGTTTGACAGGAAATGAGGTTTTCAGGTTATCAGTTTATCTTAAAATTAACAATTTTGAAGAAAAAATATGTTTCGTTGTAAACAAATGATTCTGTCTATTAATTACATCTAGTTCATAGCTGTCATCAGATTGACACTCGGTTGTCACTTTAATTAAACTGCAATAAAGTAACGTGCTATAAGCGCAAAAGCTTTTTTATCAGGTTTTATTTAACAAATAAACAAGCCTAAGCTAAGCCGTGTATTGCACTGTGATAAAACAGGACGGGCATTTGGGAACACGCGAGGGAATGTAGAACCTGACCACGAGCCGCAGGCAAGTGTTTTCTACATTTTCTACATCGGAGTGTTTTATCACAGTGTAATACACGGGTTAGCCTTGTTCATTTGCTTTATTATAAAGATTTCACAGGCGCAAAACAATAAAACGTGCTATTCTTATGTTTTATACTCTGCGCGCTTGATTGGTCAGAAACCTATGTTTATCATAGTAAAACATAAAAAGCGTGTTTTATTGTTTTTGGCCACACAACCCCTATATCCTAAAGCAATGAAGAAGCCTAAGCCGTGCTTTACTAACTACTTATTATATGGCTAGTGTTTGTAGGCGATATAACGCGCGCTCTGATTGGCTAAGTGCAGCTTAACGCCAGGGCATTATTCTCCCGTAATGCCCACGGGCCGATTACGGATTATGCAAATTAGGAAAGAACACGAAAGGTATCCAAAACTAGGCGACATTTGCTTTATTTACATTGAAAATCGTTGTGATACAAGACGATGAGAGACGATTAACATTCAGAGAGTTAATTATATTACTATTTTAAGGAAAAAATGAAGTTACATCGGCAAATTACGAACGAGTTAATTGGTCAGGAAGAAATTGAAATGTTCATACATTAAAGAGCAAAACCACGAAAGGAAAGGAAAACTGCCAGTGAAATGAAAACATTTCAGCGATATTTGTCGTCAATAAACAAAGGAAGCATAGTAGAAGTTTTGGACTTACCGGCTGCTGTCCTTGACCACTTATTGGCAAAGTTTTTTTTATAGATATCGGAAAACGGATGGCGACGATTATGAACCTGATACCCTGTCGGGTTTGCAGCGAAGTATACAGAGGTTCCTTTCCGAAGGCAGGTCTCCTTTCACTGTCCTTTCACCATTCAAAAGGCAGTTGGTGACACCGAAGCAGTACAACTGTCAACATCAACAAATTCTCTTGTTGTAACACAAGCTAGTTTAAACCTCTTCAAGGACCATCAGATTTGAACAGCCGAGCGGATTTTTTTTTTCCGGTGTGGACATTCGCAGCATCTCTGAGCGCCAGTTCAAGATCTTTAACGGGCCAGTAACTATAATCCAGGAACCTCAGAAAAGGCGAAGAGTTTTCATCGAAAGTGACGACGAAGAGTAGTGCTGATTCCGTTTAAATTGTATTTTCTTTTGCCGACACGGCTGCACGGCTTTTGAGCAAGTTTGAAGCACTTTTCTGTAGGAATTGACGTTTGGCGGTTGATTCTTGAGAATGTCGATGAAAATTCTCTCGTGATATACTAACACAACTGTACTAAAATACTTTTTGCAGCCGTATTGATCATTGTTTTCCAAAAATAAATATATTTTCTTGACGGAGTACGCGTTAGTTGGCTGAATTCTGTCATGCAGTTTGACGGTTTGGAAAGATGAATGAATAGATAGGCGCGCGCATCACCGGATGTGAAGTAACGACTTCCCCTTGAATTAAGACTTTTTTCTTCCTTTAGAACCGTTTTGTTAGCCATATAATAAACAACTT
>JAHPZR010055631.1:5000-25000 GCA_019787425.1 Platygyra sinensis | reverse complement strand
AGCATCGATGGGAGGCGAATGGCCACATGCCGGATCGAGCGGTCCGGGTTTGAGCCCTGGCCTGGGGCCGCATTGCGTTGTGTTCTTGGGCAGGTCATTTTACTCTCACAGTGCCTCTCTCCACCCAGGTGTATAAATGGGTACCGACAAACTTAATGTTGGGGGTAACCCTGTGATGGCCTGGCATCCAATCCAGAGGGGAGTAGAAATAACCCCAGTCGCTTCATGCTGCAGAAACCGGGATAAACTCCGGCCTGATGAGCCACTAGGCTCGTATTAAGAGTGAACTCTACTTTACAACAGAAACTAATCTTTATCCATCGAAAGAGAAATTCTGAAAAATGTGCAAAACGTTATGAGCTGCTGCGTACATAAGTAAAATGCGAAAACAAACCATGCCTCTGTGGGATTAATCTCGTCATAGAAATAAAATATTCTCAAAAAGCTGAAAGAATAAATTCACGCCATGAAATGTCTTCGTCTTCTAAATATAATTCTTTGCAACGAAACGACGTAAATGGATAAAAAAAATTTGGTTTTTTTGCACACTCAGTCATGACAATTTGATCAGTTTTATCACTTCGCGCGTGGCGCGTGACACAAAGCACGTAATCAATCGACTTTACATCGCGAGGTTAAAAAAAATAAGGCTATGTTCTGAGAGAAATGCATGAGCAGTTTTAGCGTATGGATTTCATCACACCAGTCATTTTTTTTTCTGTTTGAAATCATTACATGAAAGGTTTTTTTTTTGCAGAACTCCGACACTGAAACGTATAAGACCACAAAATAACGTAAACGAATGGCTGTATGGAAATGTAAAGAAACAATTTCTAGCACAAAGTGTGATATGCACTGAAAAACTAACGAGTTTTGTTTTCCATGTTAAATTCATTGAAGAGGAAACTTCTGTGTACATAATGTTGTAGATGGGATAAAAATTAAACGTTATTGCAGCTGTATAGGCGCTAGTCCATTGTCACAGTTTGACTATGATTGAATTGCGCGATATCTTTTCGTTAGACAGCCCCGCTAAACAACAAGTGCTTTTCGTTAGACAACGATTCAATTTGAGTAGTTTTCGTGCGATTTCTGCCGGCCCTGAGATTTTACAGTTCACGTTCGGATTCTTTAAAGTTTTCCATATCGCTTACCGCGTGAAGGGTCGCAGAGGTATGTTCTCATAGCTTTCAAATAAAACTTGTTTGCTTTGAACGTCTTTTTAAATCCTTGATTCAGTTTTTGGCAATGCGTGACAAAATCCCATCAATTGACCATTACGTGACATAGAAATGAAGTCGACATCAAACGCCATAGTTACATTTCGACGAGATCAGAACATAAGCTTTTCTCTTTAAAAGCAAGGGACTGACGCTAGAAGGCTTCACTACTTTTATGGATTGCTGTTTTAGAACAAGGGACAGAAATGTGCTGGATTTTCTCGGATTCATTGGTTGAATCTGCTGAATGTCAATGAGAAAATGATGTACATCCCCGAACACCACGCGCCGCAACGATTATCGTGCGTGTAAGATTCTGAATATACCAGTACTTAACGTTCGAATGTAATGTCTCACAGGAGGTAAGCTTAAACATGACTTTTCTGCCATAGTTTAAGTCCAAATACCGAGGAAATCAAATGCAAGAAGACATTTTCAGGTTCCTTTTGATTATCGAATCCCAGACACTTGCCTATTGTTTTCGTTTCTAAGAGGTTAGTGTTGTGATTATCACGATTTTGACAGCGTTAGTACTCAACGCTGATGTAAGGCCCGAAAATAATTTTTTTTACCAGGTTTTACACTGACATTTTGTCTTTCGAAATGTCAAAATCTTAGGTGTTTTGGTGTTTTACCGGGTAGAGAATTTGCCGATTGAAAAAGTGTGCATAATTAAGAATTTTTAGGAAGTGAATTTTAGTGATTTTAAGCGGCTCGTCGTGACCTTGAAAATTAACTCACAGAGGTATAATTGGCCTCAAAAGACTTGTAAACTCCTCAAAAATAAATTTCCAGGCTCAAACTGGAGTATTATTTTGATGGGGATTAAACAGAGCAAAGTTTTGATAAACTATTAGTCACTGAATTTTGCGTGTTTTTGACCAGACGTGGGACCGCAACGGATTTTTGATTTTTTTAGCGGGTTTAAAAAATATTTCAAGAAAAAAATCACACCACGTTTCTAGGCTTACCATAGGCTATCTCTGGGAAGAATATGAAAATTTTTTTTGATATGGCTCGGTCCTAGTGGACATTCCCTCTTAATATAATTAAAACTCATTGCATGTCTCTTTTAGGGGTCAAAATTTGCTTAAGCCACGCCCGGATTGGTCTCCTTTAGGTGTCACAAAAAGCTTGAGCTACGCCCAGATGGTCTCCTTTAGGGGTTAAATTCAAATTTTCCGATGAGCATCCCCGTCTGTTTCATATGGGAGTTGCCCCCAGGTTTCGAATTGCTTTTCATCATCTTCAGTGATAAATCTGGTTTATACTATAGTTATAAGGCAACCCAAACACGTCTCGAATGCAGTGTACTATTTTCGTGATCCTAGTAGCGTTGGCTTTTTTTTTTCCGCTTTCTCTCTCCCGCCCCCCCCCCCCCCCCCCCATGCCCTGATAACATTAATGTTGTATTACAAGTTTGCAAGAAATCATCAGCCGAAATTATGTGTGCCTGCAAAATCACATAAATCACAATGATGCGGGGTCAATATTATTTCCATTGAAATCTTCGCTCCCTTTCAGTTTGTTCCTGTTTGTGTGAAGACTCGAGAGTGCCACAACTAAATCTTAATTCAGACATCTCCATTGCAGAGGATCTCTACTGTTTAAAAAGCCGTCGATAGCAGGGAACATAACACGGTTTAAAACCTGTGACACTCACCAGTGACGTAAAACAAAGAATACAAAGAAGTCAACATAATAGACCCTAACCCTAACAATAGCTACAAAACAAAGAAAAACTACACAGGTTTTTACACCGAGGTAAACCCCATAACACGGACGCATTCGTCGCTCTGCAGTTGGGCCGGTGTATCCGAACAAATCGCTAACATGTGCTCTTCTGTCTTCGTCTTTCTGAAATATAAACAAGACAGTGCCCAGTCCGTGTAAGTGGTGTTTTGCAGCTCGCTAAAACAGGCCCTCCGGTAACGAAAAACTCCCCACATCCTTCGCTTGTTCCTCTCAGATGCCATCATGGTTAGAAAGTTTGACACACCTTATGACGGCAACTTTACTAATTTGCATATTTTGACCGAGCGCGGAATGTCGCACATTTTGACTCAAATTGGGCCAACTTCGAAGCTGGAGAAAATATTCGTACGCGCTTGTCCAAAGCCCAAAACTCGAAAATTACGAATCAGAGGATCATAGACTTCAATAT
Organism: Platygyra sinensis; assembly: GCA_019787425.1. NCBI lineage: Eukaryota > Metazoa > Cnidaria > Anthozoa > Scleractinia > Merulinidae > Platygyra > Platygyra sinensis. The sequence goes on along the minus strand of JAHPZR010055631.1, from coordinate 21,616 downwards.
TTTAGAATAATAAGGTAGGCACTTTAAAATTCAATTAACGAAATCAGGTTATGCCAAAAGAAAATCAAAAGCGCATTCTACATTTCTATACTTGCTCGAATTTTTTTGCAGTTTAAAATTAAGAGTGACCATAACTTTTAATACAGATGTTTTTAGCTTTGGCTTAGTACATTTGGCTCTTAGCCATCATCACTCATGTATGGAAATACCACCAAAATACCAAAATACCGCAAAGTTTGATTGATTTTGCCTTCACTACACTCAAAAGGTTGAGGCATGGGCGCGTTGGTCAGCCAGGCAAAAGATCTGTTTAACTGTGACAATAAACTTACAACAAAGTGGATAAGAGATACATTAAGTAACGTGCACCAAAGCCGGACACGTAAACCCCCCCAAAACCCCTTGTTAAGAAAAACAGGGACCGTGCACCCCCGACCATATGCAGTGGCCCCACCTTTGGGGTTTAAGGTTGAATAAAAACAACAGAGTGAAAAAAAAAATCATCATATATATGACGCTGATTATACAATAAAATTAAATCTTATGGGGCAGTGCTTGTGGCAAGGCTGACCATGGAGGAATGTCACAAGTTGCTCAACCGTATCTTTTTACAAACATACTACCCATGAGCCCTTGCGTACAACGCTCGCACCCAGTTCTCTGTTCCATGTCGGCAAAAGATTAATTTATGTGAAAACCGATTATCACAAATTAAATTTTGGAGGCACAACTCCAAAGACGGTTTTTTTTCTAAGATAAGGAAAAAATGTCAATACTTTGCTTGTGCAAATAGCTTTTAGTTGTGTGGAAGGAGGAAAAAAATGCAGCAATTCTGTAAGGATAAGACTATTCTATTAAATGCTCGAATTTTAAGTAAGCATAACGTAACCCCCACAGTTTGGAGTTTCAATTTTTGGTTTTGTGGCATGTGGTTCTCGAGGTGGCTACAAAATGAATTCCTCAAAAAAATTAAGAAAGCAAATCTGTCGAGATATAGGCCCTGTTCGTTCATTGCATATATTGTTAGACTTGTGCAGAGGAAATGAAAGCAACACATTTTCCACGAGGATATGAGTGGTCGGTTCTTTCACGAATACTCTGTTAACTCAATTTTTTCTCTTCATCCTTCCTCGAAGACCCAGGGTTAATTCGTGGGTTTGAGGAAGTGAACCCTGCAAAAACTGAAGCGAAGAAAGTTATATTTGCGGATGTTACTTTCTTCCAGCCCAACTAGCTGTCCCTAGGTCTTAGAGGATATATTTTTGCTTATTCTTTTCAACATGCGGTTCATCAGTTAAAGGCGCATATTAATTGAGATCAGCCATACACTAGCTGGTCTAAAGTGGGCTCATAAATACGTAAACAAATAGAACAGTGATGCCGTGAGAACCAACCCAAGTTAACACTTACTTAGATATTGCCGCGAGTGAAATGTTTAAAAAATGAAAGAAAATATTCCATGGTGAGGCATAAAAAGGTAGAGAATTAATTATTTTTATACACACCGTGTAAAAATACCAGTAAAAATACCAAAAAAACAGCACCAACAATCAGCATGTCGATAATGAAAGTCTCCTTCATTGTGATTCTGAAACAAAGCAATAAATGTGGATATATATATATAAAAAAAAACATTTCCAGCTTCAATTTTATGTTTGAGATGGGTCATGTCATGAATCAGTTTAAATCTGTAACTGACAGATGCTTGGCTATGCTTAATACCGAATACGTTCTTCTCGAGTTGTAACCTTAACAGCGAATTAATAGGATTCCCAATTTCGCCTTGCAAACAATTCGTTAAAAATGCGGCTTGACGGCTTTCAGGGTAGATCCCCCGTTATATCTTTTCACCTTGGCCAATCTTTACTGAATATAATCAAAAGATTGCAATGTCAATTTCAAGTTTACAATTTGATTGACAAGTACGTAATGTAATGTAATGTCGCGAGTGAGAGGACAAAGATTCATGTTCCCTTTACATATTGCAGTGGGCCCGGACGTCAGCATACAAAGGCGCCGCTGGCAGCCGCTATCAGTCCATTTATGAGCCCACTGAACCCTTCCCAACCCATGATGAGTGATGATGTGAATGACGAAGATAGACCACAACACCGGGAACTACGTCCCCTACTCTTATGAAATTGCCAAGTTCGCAGCGAAGTTCGGGAATTTCAAACGAACTTCGGAAACCGTTTGTTAAAAGTTTTGTGAAACGCATTGTGACCCTTTACACCCTAAGAGTGACTTATAGATTTTACTCTTAATGCCAGACGATTTTACTCGTCAAAGGGAGACCCCAAAGGGCTTGAAGGGTTAAAAAAAACTATTTCCCTTAGAGCACTACAAGTTAATAGGGCATCACTGAAAATTTAAATAGATTGAGTAATATTGAGTATCAGGTATTACCATAGGTGAGTTGTTATTAATTTTATTGAAGTCTTTTTTATAGATATCAAATTATCTTGTACTAGAGGGTTTGCTGGTAATGTAATTTCAGGGGACAGTGGAGTAAAAGTAAAGGAGAAGGTTGAAAAGTATCAAAATCTGGCCAGAGAATTGAGAAGAATATGGGAAGTGAAAACCAATGTTGTACCAATTGTATTGGGGGCCTTAGGAACAGTGCCGTTGCGATTGAAGGGCAATTTAAAGGGCATAGGAGTAGACACATCAATCAGCTTAATCCAGAAGTCTGCATTACTGGGATCAGCAAGGATTCTAAGAAGAGTATTGCAAATGTAAAGGACAGGAAGAAGAAAGAGTTTGGTGTTCCTTGGCAGCTTGTTGCTGCCCGACACCACAAACTTTTTACCACCTGTTATAAGAACTTAAGCTGAGTTGAATGGTTATGACATAATAATAATAATAATAATAATAATAATAATAATAATAATAATAATAATAATAATAATAATAATAGTAATAATAATAATAATAACAATAATAACAATAATAATAATAATGATGGTAATACTAATAATAATTTATTAATTTATATTGCGCTTTTTAACATTCAATGATTAAAGGCGCACTTTTGTACATAATTAATATCTTGTGGAACTTTATATCGAGGTCCTGCAGTATTTAATAACACTAATCCAACAGCCACTGTGTCTGCTGGCCACAAGTCAAGGAACTGACAGAAGCACACTTTGGTAAACGTTGGTAAGCAGTGTACGTTGTGTTGCAAATTATGTTCATCAAATTATTGTTCAAATTCACAATCAAATAGAAGACTCTGTACATGCTTATTGGATGAGCATATAAATAAATGAGCATATAATAATAATAATAATAATAATAATAATAATAATAATAATTTAAAGTTATTAGGTGTTCACTATTTTACACTAATTGACTTTAAGATGGACTGTAAATAGTTAGCGAAATTGATAGTAACCAGTTGCCAATTTTTCTAACAAATTTTAGGACGTCGTTTTAAAATTAGTCTTTTATAGGCATGCGAGCCGGTTTTAATTAATGTGATTAGGCTTCTACTATTTTGCACTTAGTCATAATCCCTGAAGGAACATAGGCTACGTTAGAAGGCACTATGTTCTTTAGCAAGCTCAGCATCTAGAAGTACAACACTTCTTCATAATCATAATCATAATCATAATCATAATCATGATCATGATCATGATCATGATCATGATCATGATCATGATCATGATCATGATCATAATCATAATCATAAGCATAAGCATAAGCATAAGCATAGTCATAGTCATAGTCATAGTCATAGTCATAGTCATAGTCATAGTCATAAGCCTAAGCCTAAGCCTAAGCCTAAGCCTAAGCCTAAGCCTAAGCCTAAGCATAATCATAATCATAATCATAATCATAATCATACAATTTACTTCTATAGCGCCTGAACACTACTTGCCCCTGTCATTTGGGAGATACACTTTTGTCAGTGAAGAGCTTAAAAGATGTAAAGTAAAGAACTGGTGAGTGCTTGTGAAAGCGGATACTCGGTTCAGTTTGCAATCCACACTGAACACTAGCCGAGCCTGGATAAGTATATGGCTTGCATGATCAAAGCAAATCTTGTATCGGCGAAGACATTTTCTCACGAGGATCTAAGTACAATAACAAAGAGTACACAGTTCTCAATGGCAGCGGGAAAAAAGATAATATCTAACAAAAACGAGGCAAAGTAATTTAAAAATGGGAAACAACTTACCTTGAAAACTGCGACCAACGCACGAAGGTAAGCTGTGGGAAAATATTACATGTACTCAAAACACCGTTACTCAAAACAGCAATGGCCGCAGTATAGAACGCTCCCATCATATAAGCCCACTCAATTCCTCCCAGAAGGCCTCGCGATTCGCGACACGCAGACAAACAAATTCCGCCGATGATAGCATAGTGGAAGCTGAAACCACCGCAAAAAGTGGGGATTTTCCCACTTAAAGATTTTTGGTGGAATTATGTCCGTGCTTGTGACTGGTCACGGAGGTTCCTGTGGGGGTCGAAATTCGCTTCGCTTTAAAAATAGATCAGTCTCTGTTAACGCTGTGACAGGAATATGCGGTAGTTGCACGATCCTAGTGATAGGCTGGTTCATAACTGCAAACAGATTGTCACTCGGTTGTCACTTGAGTTAAACTAGAAAAAAAAGCCATGTGCCATGAGTACAAAGTCTCAGAATTTCTTTTTTATGGTTTTCACTGAAATATCGATTGCCTCAAAGGAGAAGGTCACTCCAAAAAGCTTACTTTTTTGTCTGCACCAATATCTTCACTTCTAAAGTACTTATTATGCTGAAAAAATTGTTCAAAAGAGACCTAAAATTCGACTCTGTTCGATGCCATTTTAAAACTGTATGTAGCAGCCGGGCAGAAAAGCCTGCAACTGACCTGGCATCCCTAACCAGGTCGGCAAAATGTATTTTTTTCCAGTCGATTATCCACTTCAGTATCTTGCTATCATTTTCGTGGTTTGAAGCACGTTTGGCTCGAAATAATACGGCTCAAGAGCGTCATAACCTAGTAGAGGGTAGTTAAAAGCCTTGTCGGAAGCCATAGACAAAATCTCTCAGACAGAATGACGTCACTAAAACGCGACCTGGCTGCTGAATACTGTTCAAAATAGTCCACGTTCGATATATCAATATTCTGACATAGCTCCGAGGCTTTCAGGAGAAACTTCCATATTTGGTGTTGTTTTCTCTGTATCCAAGTCGCCTCGGAGCCATGTTGGAATATTGATATATCTAACGTGGGTTATTGCGGCAACGGTGTTAAATATTTGGCTTCTTTCAAGAAGAATTTTTTAAGGAAAGCCTCCACTTTAGAGGCTGGAACTTCAGTAAGAGGCTCAAGTTAATGTGATATGGTCAATAAAAAATTGTATCAAGACATCTTTAAAAGTATTATGCTAGCGAAAGTATTTTGTGGTTAATGGCAGGCTTGGAAAATAGTAGAAAATAGTGTGGCAATAATTTCGTTGGAGGCTTTTTCTTAAATAATTTAACAAATTAAACTTTTGTTTGAATTAAATGAAACATATTAAATTAAAAAGAAAGATCAATGGCAATTAATTTCTGTTAGTGAGAAGGTTATATGAGCGCTCTACTTCAAGCTTGATGTGCAAGAAGAAATTAAGACATTGCTGTTGATGAGCAGTCAAGTCTCATTTCCTTTAAACTACTTGGTGTTTGTGCGCACTGTTTGAGATCCAGTCCCATTTTGCAACATGACTTGCAGTGTATGTCTACTTTAACATTAAAAGTATACCTTGACAAGTGGGCTGTGGCTTGGGACTTTTAAAGAATCCTCAATATATGTAAAGAATCCTCAATATATGTAGGAAACAAATATCACGTGGTTTCTATTACTCGACGTGTTTAATGACAGCAGAGTTACATTCCCTGGGTTTGGTTTGTTCAAGTTTAGTGAGCAGAATATAAAAACGGAACACAATAAACAGGAATTTAGTGGTTAGCTTGTGCATTCCGGATTCAAGGAAATATTAGACCAGCTCATCATTTTAATTTCCGACGTTAACTTGCAGCGGGGTGAAGCTTTATACACCTTTTAAGTACAGTTTTAGCGTCTAAAAATCCTCTTAATTTAAACGGACGAATTCGATTAATACAAATTTTTCAACCGCTATGTAAATAACAAATCGGATTGTTTGGCTTTACCTTGACAATGGTATTTTGTAGAGGATGACCTGAGGGCCAGGTTGTCCTAAGAGCCGGTTTTCGCTTACCCAGGATTAAAAGATAGCTGAAGTGTTTTTCACTACTTGTGTTTTGAGTAGTTTAAGGTTACTCAAGCTCAAAACTGCAAACCAATAAAAAACAAACGAAAAACCTCACCGAAACGTTGAAGGCAAATATCTTGCTAAATTTGGCTTAGCTTAATCCGGCTTTGAACAACCTGACCCTGAACAAAATGATGTCCTTTTTAAAAGAGAATTGCCTTCTATTTTTTGCCTTCTTAAAGGGTCTCAGTCACGTTTGAAAAGCTTAGCTAAACTTTTCAAATTCGTTGTTTGCAATCCGTGTCAATCTTCTCCATCATTAACCATCCTTGTTCCTTTATGGTTTATTATTATCTCTTTGATGTTTTTCTATCTTTATAAAGTGTTATTTTTAGGTTTCCTTCAATTTAACGGTTATTTTTTCGATGTTCGAAATAAACTCAAGATGCCGTGACTGAGCCCCTTTAATGCTTTCTTTTATGCTATCGGTTTTTTTCTTTAAACTTCCTGTAGATTTATATTTTATTTTTCTCCAATGTTTAATCAAAGTCACTCTCCAACGGCTGATTTTTTAGACGGGGTTTGACGAGTTTATTTTGAAAATAGGCCTTTTGCAACAAACGATCACATGGTACAAAATCCGCCATGCTGGAGGGCAAGCTCAGTATTATTCCCGCACTGGGACTTAAAACAGAGACCTCAACCAGTCAAGCGTGACTGGCCTTTGTTTTAATGTCTCACTGCGGGAATAATAATGAGCTTGCCCTCCAGCATGGCGAATTTTGTACCATGTGATTGCTTGTTGCAAAAGGCCTATTACCTAATAAAAACAAATAGTGCCCAGTTTCCCCCTTAGCGCTTAGTCGTTCATTTTGGTTATTTACAGCATGAACCTTTGCATTGCTCAGGACGGTCGTAATAATAATGGCTGAATACTTAATTAAACAATAGTTAGAGAACAAAAAAATCGTGGAACAGTATTTAAGTGTGCAAGCTGGGCTCTTTAAGGTGATTCCTCAGTATTGCATTGCGCATCCCTACTGCGCACGATTTTTGCGTCATTAGCGCGCGCAAATGAGCGCGTGCACGTGCAAAACGTAAGAAATTTCCCACAAACAAGGCTTGACAGCAAAATAAAAGCTCGTTTTCTCTTAAACGAGCATGGTGACCTATATTTTTTATTGCATAATAATAGTGCCCATGTCATCTTCTTTAATCTAAAAAGATTCTAAAAAAATTTATCGGAAGGAAAAAAAGATATAGTTGTAAGTGTGCACAAAACCGTTACTCTAGGATGTAAATTATGACGACGAAAACATCGACCCGACGAACGCATTTTGTCCACCTCGTTTTAAACGGTGCGATTTTTTCCACGAATTTTATATGATGTTGTTCCGTATGTTCCATACCTTCTTCCTGTCAAAGTTTTCTTCCGAGTATTACTTCGACAAACTGTACTTTCAGCTACCGTAAAATGTAACGTGGAGCAATGAATAACGCGCGAGATTAGCACGAGTACAGGCAAAAATGTGGAGGGATTGGCCCATCATATCTCTTTTGCGAGAATGGTGACCTATCTTTTTTATTGGATTTTTTCGAAACAGTGCTTTGTAGGGAACATTCAGAGAGAGTTTTAAAAAAATTCATCGGTAATTTTTATTTCTGAGGAATCACCTTAACTCCTTCAAAACTTCAATAAACCAGCCTGACAATGGCTTTCACTGGGTTGCCTAGGGCTGCTACTTCGACCTGGAGCAATGGCTGAAGAAGTTGAACGAGCAGCCAAGCGCGAATGCAACCCTTCAGTTTCCAGATCAACATTTAGTGCAAGCCGATCAAAAATTACGGTTGAAGAACCTCTTGCAGATCTGCAAAGCGAAAACACTGAAACATGGCAAAAGCTCCATGGCCACGCTATCGTAGCGTTCAACGAATCGGCGACTTGTCGCTTTTTTCAAAGAAGGGTTGAACTTGTGGAAAATTTACGAAGTAAAAACGGACTTGGTTCCGTTTGGATGTTACAGTGCCAGAACGAAAGCTGTCCGTCGCACAAAACTTATCTTGCATTTCCGACGACGGAAAAAAAGCAGAGCGTTCGCGATAAATAGCGCATCGGTTTTTGGCTTTCGAGCTATCGGTAGGTGGACCAATGAATAAGACGCGAGATTAGCACGAGTACAGGCCTAAATGGGATAAAGTTTGGCCCATCAAATCTCTTTTGCGAGAATGGTGACGTATCTTTTTTATTTTATTTTTCGAAACAGTGCTTTGTAGGGAACATTTAGAGAAAGTTTTAAAAAAATTCATCGGTAATTTTTACTCCAGAGGAATCACCTTAAATAAATATATTTATAACTTGTTTTTGATATGACAGCTTTTGTTTAATAAGCCGACTGCTAATTTTAAACCGTCATCAATATAAAACAAAATCAAAGGCTCCTTCGAGCTACCTCATGGTATGTGGTAATTACTCTATGAAGTGCTGCCCTTTGCCACTTTTTGAACTAAGCAGTGTTCCATTTAATTTGTAAGTTGTTTTGGTTGAAAAGTAAGGTTAATAAGCAGCCATTAGTTTACATAAGCCATTAGTGAGGAAAGAGTCTAGATTTAAACGTTTATGTATTTGTCGTTTATGTTCAACGGTTTAACAGTGTACATGAACATTTGGGAGCATATTGTCTGTAACATCTGGTTCCTGCAATAGTGTATCTGTTACTCCTGAAGGACGTTCGTCAACCTCACACCAACCATCATCATTGTCTTTTTCTCTGTCTGGATTATGAACATTAGCAGTGAAAATATGGTTTCGGCACTTTGTCACAATTTCATTAGTTTGCACATCAGCACTGGATGTGTTAGGGTTTTGAGCAAATTCACTCCACTCTTCTCGGGTGTGTCATTCTGAAGTTATGCCATCTACCCAGGCATTTTGTACTTTTATTCCTTCAGTTTCAAATAATTCAATTGTGTCTACAAGATATTTGGCTGCATCTAATACTTTCTTAGGGTTGTCATTCTGAAACTCATTGATAGTGATGATTGTAACCAAGTCGCCTTCTAAGTTTTATTGGAATGGTCTGTGATTTATTTATTGACCTCAGGGGACTATGAACAGTTGAATTTTCTTCACTTAACACATTGACAATGTTTCCATAAATAGACAATTGACCCCCTCTAGGTACGTAGTTCACAGTATATAAGGTGATGCTAGTCGCTCTTTTAGTGATGTTAAATTCAATACATCAGGCTTACAATGAAAACCCATCTTATTGGCTTCAGAACAGCTGGGTAACCTGCTTATTTTAGACTTGATTTGCAAGTTATGCAGATCCATTTAGTGTCATCGACACTTTTAAAACCAGTAAGACTGGACTCAACAATGTCTGGTGAACATGCCTTATATTTGTTTGGATTACATTTCACTAAAGAGCACTTGTACCACAATTAGTCACAAGAAGTGCATACATGTACATATTCTGGGCCACATGCAACGTTTTTGCGAAACAAATTTATCATAGAAATTGCATCATAGTTATTTACTTGTGGTTACAACTCATGACTGCTTTTTGTTAGTTGCGTTACACTTGCCAGAGCTACAGCCTTTTGTCTTTTTCTTACCGAGTGTTTGTTTATTCATGCTGCGGATTCTCTGCTTTTCATTTTCTGAAGGAGTGTCCCTCAATCAATCTGGGTTCAATTTTCCTTTCTTAACAGCCTGGTGCTTCTTGTTCCTAGATGTTTGCTATTAATGTTGCTGCCTTGTACTCATTTTTCATTCTCATGTTTTTTTAAAGTTATCATCAGCCCTTCTGTCTTTCATACATTCTCTCATGTATTTTTTTCTGTAAGCTTTACCTTTTTCACTGTCATTAACTGGTTTGTTTTCAGCTGCAGTTTTTGTTTGTTTGCTGTTGTCTCTTACCTCCATTGTTCTCTTTCTACTATGGAAACATAATAAAATTCATCTCGGTGTCCAGTGTAAATGATTAGGGCATTTGTAACATTCACCGGTTCAACAACAGTAACTTGAGAAAAAAGTTGGATTTGATTCAGCAATATGAATTGATAAACTAAGACAACTGGCAACAGCTTGAACTATGATAGCATGACAGCCCATGTTAATGTTCCTTGACATGACATTCTTTCCAAATTACTTTTTCAAGAATTTTCAGTGGTACTCTCTATAAATGCACCATTTTGCTAATGCTAGCTCCAGTCCTTTGTGGGTGCAAAGTTTGATCTATTTAATTTGAAATTAAGGACGGTGCCTAATAAATACAAAGGTTTTTGCGCCAAGTTAGGACCACGCGGAAAAAGTAGATATTTGCAAGGGCTATTGGAATCCACAAAGAAAAATAGGGGTAGCCACGCATTTTTTCGAGATAATTAGCCTTGAATCTCAACAAAAATGCTGACATCAGCATTTTTCTTAAAAAAGTGGGAAACGATATTTTTTCACAGATTTCCTTAGAATTCGCCTTTTCATACAGAAAGGCAAACACATTTAAAAATATCTTTAAACTACATGGCAAATGGTAGCATTAAAATCATTTTTGTTACGTTTTTGGTAACAAAATCGTTGCAAAATCGCTTTTAATGTCTCTGACAGCCTTCCTCTGGTTCAGCTAAAATACAGTCTAAATACCTTTTGCTCACGACCAGAAACTAATCACATGTTGAATAGGCTTGCCGCTTCCATTTCGCAACAAAAAATTTAGGGGTAACCACGCGTTTTTTAAAGTTATTGATCTTTTTTGAAAACTTTTACGGTGCCCGTTACATTTTTTCCTGTCACCTCCCCAGTAAGTAAGACATTTGCGTGTCTGCGCGCGCACTACGCCATCTGCATGCGTACATGTTTGCAGTTGGATTTCAGTGTAATTTTCGAAAGATAACAGCTAGATTTTCAGCTGGAAGACGTTAACAGTTAGTGGCTAGCGATATGCTGCTATTCTGGTCTCCCTGGTTTAAGTACAGGTTCATTAAAATTGATTTGGTCACCGTTGGAAAATTTTGCTTTAATTTTAGTCGTGTGCTTGGTGGCGTCGTTGATTGCGTCAAATTGTCAACCCCAGCGCGCGCGCGCGCTTAAACTATGGCTTGCGTGCTGCGCAGAACGTGTGCGCACTAACAAAAGTAGGCACCGTCCTTAATGGGGCTATTTTTGGCAATGATCATTGCTTGCCCCCACAAGGGAATGCGACTAGGAAATATTTGCATTAGCAAAACGGCCTATGGTTTGGGATGATTAACTAAATACTGAATGCCAACACTGCACAATAGAAATGACTATTAGGATTTTCATAGAGTTGATGTAATACAGCCCTAAAAAAGCAATTACCACCTCCTCCAACATCAAGTACAGATCTGCCTAACTGAGACAATCTGAATTCTAATAAGTAAACAGAATTTGTGGGTGATATAAAGGGTACTGATTTTTAATACTCATTTATAGGAGTTTGACTCCATATCTCTACTCAATGATATGATTCTGCTCGAAATCTGATAAGTTTTCCGCCCCGTGATTTAGAGCTGCCTTAATGTTCTGTAAATATTAGAATGTAACTTCAGCAATCTTCCAAAACAAAGGCTAGTTTTTATGCTTCGGAGCTTAAACTTAATGACACACTTCTTTGAGAAAAACATGAAGTTTGAACTTCTATATCACTCTAAGAAATGATAACAATGGTATCCACACAACATAGCCTTGAGCTTCGATGATTTTGGGACATAATTCTTTGTAGAAAATTTCAGTGACTTTTTCCATTAGAAAGTCTGGTAACCATTTTGAGAGAAATTCTGGAGGGTTCTCTACCACGTCTTATTCTATACTGAGCTGGATGGGAGGCAATGGTAGCTCTAGCATTCCACTTCATGTTATGTGCGTTTCTGTACTCAGCCTGGCAATCACTTGACAACTGAACTGCTATTTTATTTTGATTTTCCCGTTTCTCTCCGATAAAATGCATTTACAAATTGGCCGAGTATTTTAGGATTATCTTCGATAATCATTTGCTCCTTGGTATTCTGAACTTTCAGTTCTTTCTCCGTGAATTTCAGGTGGCATTCAGGTAACGGGTCATCTTTCTGGCATTTGTTTGTTGTTTGATATTTTGTATTTGTTACGGTATTTGCTTCTTTGTCGTATATTGTAATAAGCATTTCTTTGGCAGTTGTGTTCAATCTCTATGCTGCCTCGCTTTCCCCATTTGTGTTAAGTCCCAGCGAGAGGAGAACTCAACAAAAGCTCTTCTCCAGTGGAGGGTTTCGATAATGCTTCTGTCCCTGAGCAGAGACTTATTATGAGCATTTTCTGTGCAAACTACGTCCATGGCCCTGACACCTCGACACACTGACAGATTGGAGCCAACTCTACAAAGACACTATCAGTTCAATACAAAATCTCGAGCGACAGCATTTGAAAACCCTGTGACATTTTCCGAACAACTTCTGAGGGAATTGCAAAATATTAAAAGCGCATTTAATTTTAGAGCATACGTCCTGCGAGTTTTTTACAAAACTAAAATGAAATACAGTAAGAGGATGGCTTAACTTTTTCCCTATACCATAAAGCGTTCCATTCCGAATAGTTCACATTGAGCATTGTAATTCTTGCAGCTTTGAAGCGGCTGATCGTCCTCCAAATGTATCTTGGAGACATCGTCCCTTTTAAGACTTTAAAACCCATTTCTTTCCACTCGAGAACTTTTGAGCACATTTCCTGTCCGTTCGTGAGGCCTTCAAAAGCGTATTTTGATCCAAGATGGAGCGAAAGGAATGAGAACTCGCCTTCACAATTTTTGCATTGGACTCGACACGACAGACACCATTTTGTAAACATGCACTGCCACCTCTCTCCCAGCCCCCCTCCCCACATATATGTACATACGACAATGGCTTGACTTTGTGGACAAAACCAAACCTAGTTGGGGAGACAGGGGAAAACGTGTTTAATTCACGCTTAATGTGGTTTTAATGCATGAATTAATTGTTTACGGGAATGGAGTGACAAATACAACCATCACGAAACCTCATGGTATGAAATACATACCATGAGGTAAAAAGGAAAGATAAATATAAAAGGGCAATTTTACCTTCGTTCTTTGTCATTCGCCGTTTTCAGTTCACGAATCATCTACTTTGGATTTAAAACTCTACAAGACATTTTTTGTGTGTTTTAAAGTGACATTTTGTCAATCATTGCACTGGCTATTTCTAGGTGCTTGAAAGAAATCTTTGAAACGACAGGCTTTGATTTGAACACTGTGACTCCGTTGTTTGATGTTTCAATAATTGTTTGCCGTGGAAATTTATTTGGACATGGCTTTTGACAATTATCCCTTAAATCTGTAAATTTCAAAGTCGTTTTGAAAAAAAGTGAGTTGTAACTGGTGACTTGCTGAAACAAATCGATTTAACTATATTAAGAGAATAACCTCAATTCTGATTAATTTGCATATTATTAGGAATTTCATCATTTGTTTGTGAAAAAGCTGCTCTAAATTACACTGAAGGCCGAAGTCGTTACTTTGTTTCTCATTGACGCATAGACCTACCCTTGAGTTTGACCAACATTGAAAGAAAGTAAAACGGCTACTCTCTTTTTCAAAATATTTTTCATCATATTTTATCACGGTTTGCTGGAGCTTTCAAACCCCAGTAAGATCTCTGCTCAACCTGTGAGCGCATTCATAGAATTTCAAGAAACTATAAGGATCCTTCAGTGGAAAGCGACTGGCTTCTCGGGGCGCCCAAATTTTTGATCGAGATTTGTTTACCATCTTGCAATGCATGGACATTTGTTTAGGAACTGAGCTCTGTGCCTCGGTTGATGTCGAGGAAACAAATTCGAGGAAATTCTGCCGGGTAAATCTCCCCAGCCAATGGTGCTATCTTGAAGACAAAGACACCTAGTCACATATCAACATTAGCGGATAATATTTGAGGAGGGTAAGATTGGATATGTAAAAATCAGTCTGATGCATTATCGTTCACCCAGCTATGCACTAACATTTTAGTTGCGGAACAGATTACTCATCTTAACACTTTCGGTAAACACAAGCTCAAGTCAAAAATCTGGCATGGTCATTTCGAAGGAAAAATGTTTTAACTTTAAATCAATATTTTTTGGTTATTGTTTTTTTTTTATCAGCTTTGATCGTGCATGTCAATTCTGGTAAATATATAACGGTTATTTATATCATGAAATGATATCATGGATAATATTCCATGAACCTTGATTGCCATTAACTTATTTTGAATTGGTTCAGTTTTAACACAGAATATATAAGTTTGTTTATTTTATTGCGACCCAACGTCTGCTGAATAAATTTGTTTCTTAAACATTTAAATTCTAGCGCTTGTTTGGTTTGATTACTTTCAATTCTTTTCTTTTCAATTCGCAGACGAATTCCAATATAGAAAGAATAATTACTTGCCAGAACTAATTTGAATGAATATTTCAACCTAAACAAGGCTTAACCTGATTATTTTTTTAAGAGTCTAGCTGATGTGTTTGAAAAAGGTAGCTGGGAAAGTTGCAGCTGTTGCTCATATTTTTTATAGGTGTTAAAATATAAAGAAAAAAGGAAAGAAAAAACCCTGCATGATCGAGGATCGTGTGCAATTGATGAAAGAATTCATCTACCAGGATTCAAAGAAACTAAATGCCTTGATTACACTTAATATCGCTTTCAAATCACTTTAAATGTAAACTATTCGGAAACGTTTTGTTAAAATCATCCCCGTTTTAGCTTATCGCAGCAAGTCACTATATACCGGCAGTGTTCCCATGGAGAAAAGATCAATGTACTTCATTAGCTAACCTACCTTTTATACAGATCCAAGCAGAGAACGCAGTCAAAACAATCACCTAAAGATGACGGTGTACCGTGAGTTGCTAGGGAAACGCCATTGTCAATTATCGTATTCATGGCGCTGTTCTGTTGCGCGCTTTTGAAAAAGATAAACATGTGCAAGTTCTTTCCTTTTTTGCTACGTATTTGACATGTTTGAGATTTAATGAAATACTTGCAAGCTAAGATTAAGCTTAATACGAATTGCCAAAGCCAAGTAATCATCGGAGGTGAAACCTGATAATTGTAGCTCGCATATTAATCTTCAGGAAAGTAAACGTTTTTTTTAATTTTTTAATTTATTTTTTTTTCACCGAACAAACTCAAGTGCGATATAGAGATACAGTTTTAAACTTGTAAGATCTGTATCTTTTTTTTTATTTCAGGAGTAGCCATTGCCCCCTGTACGCAGTCTAACTCTGTCTTTCTTTGTCTGTATTTCTTAAGATTTCTGAACATATTTATTACTGTTTTCATACATTCGGTTTTAATTTATTCGTCTTTAGGGAGTGAATATTAATGGAGTATAAAACAATTAGGAAATAGGTTTCCATTAAAGACTAGTTCAAGTTGTTGTTTTGCGAAAACCACTTAATAATATTAGAACTAAAAGCCTATTCCATGAGACAGATGTAGGCATCCACGAGGAATGCCCGAATCACCCGTCGTTCAAAGTCTAATTAATGTTGTGGGAAGCACATTTTTGATACAAATATACTAATTTTTACATCTTAGAACTTAAAAGTTATTTTAGGTTTTCCTCATCTCTATAACATCTAAAAATGTCTTCAAACCCAAAAAAGTGAATTCCGATGCTTTTTGCCATAAAATCAAGCTTTAAATTTCCCGCCTTGGCCACGCCCAATGAAGATGACCGCGTAATGTTAGATTGGTGACGAATGACGTCACTTCAGGAATATCTCGAAGCTTTATGCTTTTATTTTGCTTGCTTGACGACCGCATTGCTTCGCAGACTTCAATTTGTTTGTTTTTTGGCAAGAAAAACTCCTCACCACTACTGAAACAACAATTACCTAAACTAGAAGGATCTCGTGATTCCTGACTTGACGTCACGACCCATTTAGAAACCCAGACTCTTTTCTGCACTGACTCACGGTCAACTTCATTGGGCGTGGCTGAAGCGGCAACTTTAAGGCGATATCTTAGGGCGTTAAAATCTCAGAATCTAATTTTTTTTCTTAGAATACCTTTTTACACAGTATAGAGTTACCATAACTATAAAAACCCTGTTGCGGTATGGACACTTTAACTCCAAACTGGGAAAAGCGAGTAAGACGGAAACATCTCCTTCTCAGTTAAAATTGTAGCAATACGACACAATTGCGATAAGAAGTGCTTTTATCTTCATTCGTAGAGACATATTATCACGTTTTATAGCTACAGGATTGATCGTATATAGGTTAGGTTTCCGCCCATGTATTGGGTTCGTTTTCCGAAGGTCCTCCAAAGGAAGGATTTCCTGCCGGTAACTGAATCGAGCCTAGCGAGACTGTGGTAATAACTATTTCATAGACGTTTTTTCTTTTA
>JAHPZR010055627.1:2500-5000 GCA_019787425.1 Platygyra sinensis | reverse complement strand
AAGATTGTTTTCAAACCGTATTTGATCGGTAGAATTGCATCTCATTTAAAGGGTACTTAGAATTATAATTCAAGTCTAATCAGAGCCTAGCTTAGTGGATGGGACTCCCCCCTCCACTAACTATGATCAGAGGCAAGTGGTTGACACACAGCCTGGTCGATTCTGTAGGGTTTGTACGGATGGAAAACGCCCCAGCTCCGATATACGGTCGGAAAAGATGCATCTCATTAAGGGGACTTAGAATATAATTCAAAGCTCTACCAGCGTCAAGGGATGACCAAAGTTTGTTGATCCGTCCGGGGTTTGGTACGTGATGGAAAAGGGTCGTTTTCCATCTGTATACGGTCAGTCTACAATTCCTGGGCAAAAAGTGTTGGAAAAAAGTAGAACTTTTGGGCGCTATTGTGCACTAGCCTGACATGAAAAATAAAAGATTGATTGATTGGATTGATTTGGATTGATGGAGTGGAATACAACTTCACATGCCTAACCTTGCCCCCTCCCCCACCCCCCATACCACTGTTGAAAACAAATACCTGCAATTTCTAATTTTTCAACATTTGTAGTTGGGTGGGGAGGGGGGAACTGGGTAACTTCATTTTTCGAAGGCAAGCAGCACTTTTTTTTTTCAAAAAAAAAAAAAAAAAAACGTCAGTCAGGTAAAACACATACAAGATCAGTAAATTATGTAAGTGGTCTCAAGGTACTTTTGCCCACCATTGGTAGATTGTAGTTGTTGAATTACTTTGACAGCCGTTTGAAAACAGGTGATGGTAAACAAAGCAATCTCAGGTGATGTAGAAAAACCTACCCTACTTTCATGTTGGGTTGGCGCAAAGCCATTTTCAATATGGGCTTTCTTTAATTTTCTGACCCTGTTATCGTGTCTTATTAATACTGAACTGTAGTTCAAAGATGCCAGGTACACAATAATACATGTACCCAGCCTAATTACAATTAAAATTATTAGAAATTGGCAGTGCGCAATGTACAAATAAAGTATATATTATATAAGCATATTCCTTATAAGAAGATGCTTATCTGTTTAAAGTGATACATGTACTACCACCACAAGAAAAAATTATTTTTTTCTTTGGATTTTTAAAACTACATGTTTACCGAAACAAAAACTGAACCGAGTTTTAAGCATTGATTTTGCAAAGACAAGCTGGTTTATTTTAACTGGAATTTTCTTTACTTATTGGTCTGCATTAACTACCTTAAAATCTTGAGATGAGCTGGGTGCCAAGGGGAAAAATGACCTCAAAGACTCACTAGTTAAGAATGCAAATGCGTGTGTAGACGGCTGAATTAATAATGGCAGCACAGGAGATTTGGGCTTTCCAGACTTAAAACTCGTGTTTTGCATGTATATAATGAATTGTGTGTACAAAGCTGAAATTTGAAGCTAGTGAGTAAAATGACGTTCATTTTTCTCCAGATTCAACACTCTGAGGTTCCTGATTGCGGTCACGTTTTGAACACGAGTCATGGTGGACTGTGAAATCAAAAACGTGCACTCTAAAATAAAACCCAGGCCTTTGGATAAAAACTCATAAGCTCAAAATTTGCCAGTCTAGGTGTTAAGTGGGCACGCTTTCCAAAATTTGAAGGAAGAGAAGGAAATGATTTTTTTGAAGATAAAGTGACCACTTAAGAGAGGAGTTGATGTTATAACGTACAGTATATGTTGACTTTCTACTTATCTTCCTTCATATGCAGCTGAATCCAGATTAACATATTACAGTGGTGACCCAGACTGTCAGTGAGGGGTCTCGACTCTAAATTTGTATTGTAACGCAACTGGTAAACCAAACTCCAAACATTACTTGGACCAGAGTGTTTAAAGAATGGTACTGGATGGTGAGCAAGTGCTCTTTGGAAATCCTTGGATTATTGTAAACATCCAGCAGAACTTTTACTGGGAACATATCGCTGCCACAGCTCACAATAGAATTTGGAAATCCAGTCAACCATTCACTATGATCATATGTTACTTGTAAGTACAGGACACATTGTGTAGTTGGTACATTACAATTATGCTTAAGGGCACAATCTAGAGACATGTTTATAGAATTACGAATATATAAGTGTGCATGCTTCTGATGACAAGATGATAACGTGCCCATTACAACAATGCTTTGAAATAAAAGCTCAAAATGATAAATACGTACAAATTAATCATGCATGGCGAGGGTTCTTATTAAAATGTAAAGGAGCAGAGGGCTTGTTTCAGGAATTAGACCAGCTGACCACTGATTCAAATGCCAAAGGCATTGGGCCTTTATGGAGGTCTAGCCGCATCGTCCTCTGTTGAAAATTTTGAAACGTTTGAAATAGAGAGGCTGGTTTACCCTCCCCCCCCCCCCCCCCCCCCCCGCCCCCCCCCCCCCCCCCCCCCCACCCCCCCCCCCCCCCCCCCCCCCCCCCCCCCCCCCCCCCCGCCCCTTGAAGATAATGTTACTCCAGAAAAAAAACTCAATTTTAAAAAAGATCCAAG
>JAHPZR010055624.1:0-15721 GCA_019787425.1 Platygyra sinensis | reverse complement strand
TAGGGTCTATTACATGTATGTTAACTTCTTTGTTCTTACATCACTGGTGAGTTTCACAGGTTCTTACACCGAGGCCAGAGCCCAAAGTGTTTCGATTACCAACACCAAAGTCGTTTTGCCTACACAATCTTAGTCCCCCCCCCCCAAATTCACCTACGTACATTAAAGTCAATTTGTTCTGCCACTAAGTACAGCGAACTCCTATAAAGTGGCCATCCATTAAACGGCCCACCCAGTTAGGCAGCCATTAATCAACATCCCGATGAGTGCCTTGCTATAATTGTTTTTACTCTTTTAAACGGCCAACCCCTTTTACGAGCCATACTATTTCCCCTGAAGCGTGGTCGTTTAATAGCGGATTGGAGTTGTTCTATACTAAAATAATTATCTACAAAAAGTAGTGTTTTATGAAAGAATATCCCACAGTGATGCATAGCTATGTTGAATGCTCTGTCTTCACAAGAAAGCGAGCAAATTAACTTGCAGATCACCAACATTGACACTGTCATTAACCAAGGAACAGAGTCTAAACTTACCTTTAACCTTGAAATGTTTATTGGATGCCCTACTTTCTTGTCAAGTGAACAGTAGACTAAGATACAGTTTGTGACACACTGATATTTTGTTTTTATAAATACATGCAAATCGAGTCACTATCAAAAATCAGAATTTTCTTTTTACCTGCAAATTTCAGAAGTCATCTTTATCAAAGAATTGGTTCATCTTAGCATGCATGTATTGAGTTTTATTGGCGACAACAACTTGAGCACTAAACAACAAGAAACTACTGTGAGGCACTCACATAATGGGCCTGGGTAGTTATACGCAAATTTGAAAACTACAATACAGTACTGCTAAGTATATAGAGTTACTCTAACATACTATGAAAGCTAACCACAAGCAAACTGTAGTGAAACTAATCACAAAGCAAGATTGGCAATGGCGTAATCAGACAATCAGATTAATGTATAATCTAATTAATTTATTAATCTTACATGATTATTATAATCTAGCATATAAGATTATTATAATCCAGTAATAGGATTAATTATAATCCATTATGAGGTTTTAGCCGTGTCTAATCAATTGGATTAAGATTAATCTAAGATTAATATGAATCCTAATTGATAATATTAATCCTTTCCTTTTTTTTTTTGTTTTTGATAAAATATTGATCCTAGTAGCGCATTAAAATTTATGTACTACCTTTGAGTAATCTTTGTCTTAAAGCTTCCAAAGATGGACATTATTTTAACAATTTTAGGACATTGTTATCACTATCTGTACATTCATGGACCCTTTTACTTGGACCTAAATATTTTACTAAGGGCATCTCGATAGAAATTCAGGTTACGGTTGCTATCGTAGATATTACTGGCTCCGAACCTGAAGCAGTTAGCTGCTTTGGGATTGTCGCTATTCCTACGCCAGCTAAGGTTATCCCTTTCTTAAGGTCGCGCGATTTTTGGTAAAAAGCCCAGCCACACGGCACAGATGGCTGATCAGTGGCGCTTGCTCCTTTTCATTTACTTCTAGGTCAAAATTGTGTTTATTACAAGCTCTAGCATATGCAAGTTGCCGTCATGTGACTGATGTGATCTGTGTCTGTCCCGCAGTCCCTTTGTCTGTCATATAGATCTGTTACTTCGACATTCACGGGAATTTTTATCTGGATTTATAATTACAGAAATATAATTAATACGGATGATATTCATTAATAATAATCTAACCTGCCAATTTTGTTTTGCCTTGCCTTAATCTATTAATGAAATAATAACTCTATTATTAAATCTATTGACTATTATAATTCACGGATAAATAAATCCCAGTTGTCCTGTGTAATTGTCTGCGCATAGTTAACAAATAATTATGGCAAGTAGCGCTACAACAAAGTGTACCTTAAAACATGTTTTAAAATGTGATTGACCAATTCGATCTGGAAAAAAAAATGAGGCCATTCGGTGGTCAGTTCGCTGTTAAGTGTCACCCTCACTTAATAATGGCTGATGATGATGATGATGAATGGATGAGTATGGATTACTATTATAATTACTATATTATTATACTGAAAAATTCTTCACTTTGCACGACAAAGCAAAATCTAAAAGTCATTATGAACCATGCCACATTTTTCCCCCACAGCCAAAATTGGCAATGGCAGTGTTCTTATTAGTGAAGTGCATGACAGTTTATACTTAGACAATATAGTGCCACAAGCTGGACTACCTGATGCCTACTTAAGCAAACAGGGCAAATATCTTATATATACGCAAGGCCATATAACATGGCATGCGTATTTCAATTTAGCTGCAAAAAGTTCCATTCGAGTTAGTGCTAGTCCCTGTTATTTAAGTTTGGCAATGTGAAGATATTCTTTGAACAATCCAAACAAGTTGAAGGTCTCCACATGAATGTAATAGAACTCTCTCAACTCGGCAAAGACATTCCTTATTCAAGTAACTGTACACGGTACCCCTGATTACTCAGAATTTTTCCACCTAATTTTCGGTTCATGGGAGGTCAAAAAAATTGGATTTCATTAATGCATGGTGTTACTTACATGTTGTTAAAATTTTTTAAATTAACACAAATCAATTCACTTTTCAATTTTTCGGTGAATTTACATGTTACCTGTAACTTGAAATACAGTCAAATCCAACTCCGATCTATGCCTCCCAGTGGGCAATGAGGTTCACCTCGTTTGCAAAATATTTTCAAACTCAAGTGATAGGTGAAAAACAACTTGAAAGAAGCCAAAACGACTTCAGTGGTGAATCAGCTTGTAGGTGAAACGCTTTTACGCAACACGACTGACATGCATCCATCACCATATGCTTGCTGCCATAATACTGCCCCTTTTACATGACCTTGTAAATCTTTAGATGCCTCGATTTTAAGGATTCTGTAAACCAAACTGAATCTATGGTAGTAAATAATTAAGTGTGAATGAACTGGACATTTTGAATATTGCTTATTTTGGCTATTGATGACAACAATTACATGAGAAAATGTTTAAAGCATTTTGCAAATGAACCATGTAAACATTATACTTGCTGGAAAATCCATCGTATGCAGATTTGTTTGTGGGGAACAAAGCCAAACTTGGAACATGTATGGTGTGATGCTGCTGCTACTGGAGGAACCTGCTGCAAAGACTTCCGTGCTCAGAACGCTTGAGCAATTAACATCCTTGGGTGGAACTACCTGACGCCATGGAAACTGCTTCAGTGATGCTTGGCAAATGAAAAAAAAATACTTTGATATAATTATCATTAACAATTTATTATTGAGGTTGGTTACAGCGTAAAGCATCTTTAAAGACCAAATTAAACTATTTTATAAGTTAACATGATCAAATCCAGATGAATCAAAGCTTGAATTTCCTATCTGGAAGGAGTGAACAATTTTTTTTAGCAAAAAGCTAAGAAAGTTGCTGATATTTCCTGCAGTCCTTTCCGTTGTTAATAAGAAAAAGAAAAGTGTCATTAGTTAAGTACAATCAATTGTTTTCTTTTTATTAAAAATGACTCTAGAGTGATTTAAATAGCTAAATGCAAATCTTAGAGGCAAAATTGAGCAATACTGTGTGGTAATGTACGTAGAGGGTCCCAGTGTTAGTTTGTGATCCTGCTTCCAGATTGTAGCATTGACAACCTTCCTTGATCTTCAAGATCCATTCATTCAAAAATACCATAAGACCTTTTTACCTGGGTCTGCAATTGTCTGTAAAACAGCAACATTTTTTCACTCACATGGCTAGAAGCCTCCATGAATACTACTTTATTTACATTTGAGGATGGTGCCTACTTTTGTTAGTGAGCACACGTTCTGCATACACGCAAGCCATGGTTTAAGCAAGCGTGCGCAGGGGTTGGCATTGACGCAATCAACTACGCTTCCAAGTACATGACCAAAATTAAAGCAAAATTTTCCTTCTGTGACCAAATCAATTTTAATGAACCTGTACTTAACCAGGAACACCTGAATACAATGTAGCAGCATATCGCTAACCACTAACTGTTTACGTCTTCCAGCTGAAAACCTAGCTGTTATCTTTCGAAAATTACACTGAAATCCTGCAGTAAACATGCACCTGCAGATGGTGTAGTTACTGGGGAGGTGACCGGAAAAAATGTAACGGGCGGCACCGTAAAAATAACTTTACAAAACGCTTGGTTACCCCAAAATTTTATGTTGCCAAATGGAAGTGGCAAGCCTGTTTAATATGTGATTAGTTTCTGGTCGTTAGCAAAAGGTATTTAGACTGTATTTTTGCTGAACCAGAGGAAGGCTGTAAGAGACACTAAAAGCGCTTTTGCAATGATTTTGTTAGTAAAAACGTACCAAAAATAATTTTAATAATGACATTTGCCATGTAGTTTAAAGATCTTTTAAAATGTGTTTGCCTTTCTGTATGTAAAGGCACATTCTAAGGAAATCTGTGAGGAAATAGCCTTTCCCTCTTTTTTTCAGAAAAAAGCTGATGCCAACATTTTTGTTCAGCTTCAAGACTAATTATCTTGAAAATATGCATGGCTACTCCTATTGTTCTTCGTGGATTCCAATAGCCCTTGTACAAGTAAAGAACTACTATTTCCACGTGGTCCTAATTACCTGGCGCAAAAGCCTTTAAATTTAGTAGGCACCATCCTTAAGCTGGCAGCATGCATGCTAATATCTTACCTACAGGTAAAACTTGTGACTCTTCAGATTCATGATTTTCCTTTTATCAAAATACATAATAATTAATTATTAATAATTCACAAATGTTCATGTTTTAATGATATAAATGTAATTCTGCAATTTAAAAAAAAGTATTGAAAATTAATAACAGTAGTGTAAGTAGCTGTATAATTTGTTACTGTAAGTGCTGTAAGTAACTGTGCTAGTACTGTAGGTAATGTAAGCAGCTGTAGTGTCTTATTCAATAAAATTGCATGTTCCAGTAAGCTCATTTTATTATAGTCTATCACTGATTAGTCAGTCCCTAGTAAATGATTAACTGTAGTTGAAAAGGTACAAACACTGTACACCTATATATATCAGTAAAGTAATACTTTAGTGGTAGCAACTGAAAACTGAAATTTGTTGGCCTCCTGGGCAACTGGATTTCAAAATTTCTTTCCTGTCTGGTTTGTAGCCAGACATCAAATTGCTGCTCAACCCCTTAACAATACAAGCTACAGTATGCAATAAGATGCAGTCATTACAACTTACTAGTAAAAAAAAGTCATATTACCCTAGTTAGTAAGTCTACTGGTGATTGCTGGCTAAGATCCACAGTTGCGATTTGCGTAGATGTGCTTCCCTTTCTCTGATTTCCTTCAGCTGACAGTTGAAAATCTCCATAAGAGACTTGACTGGAACAGTTGTTAGTTGTCTGCATTGATGGACTTGCTTGTCCTGTCAGTGGAACTTGCAAAACAGATTTTAATTGATATGAATCTGTATCCAAAGTACCCTCGAAAAAATTTTGACTACCAGTTGTCTGTAATGACCCTCCTTAGAACATAGCTTTAGGCATAATTTGAGGCATGGTAGACATGCACTCACTGCAATACTTATGACCCAAATATAATTATGGGGGAAACTGTCTTTGAATGACAGATCAGCCAAAACAGTCAATGATGATGATGATGACTTTCAAATGAGGCTTGTTAGGCCTCTAGCAAATTATAACAAATGTTAATATACCAAGAAAAAATATTAAAGAAGAATAGAGAAAAAAAACACATAGAAAAAATATCAACAGAAGATAAATTGGAAAAGTATGATAGAAATTAAGGTATAAAATTACAAGTTTCTTAGCTTTATTATGTCATTCCTGAAATGGCCAAATTTGGCCACTGATCTTAAATTATCAGGTATGGCATTTCACGCCTTAGCAGCAATGTAAGAAGTCAATCTGAGGCCAGAAGTTGTGGTCTTAGCTACAAATAAAACAAGATTGTTTTTGCCCCTTAGATTACTGTAAGTAAAATGTGGCAATGATAAATGTCCTATGGATACATGTCTTTGGCGATTACGAAAGAATGTACTTGAATTGATTAAGAACATCAATTTGTCTGCCTACTTTCTTGATTAACTTAGATATATGACTCTTAAAGTTTGACTCGTTGTCAATTACAACTCCCAAGAGTTCAACATTATTGGTCGCTTTAAGCTGAGAACCATCAATGCCCAGTTCTACTTAATCACTTTTTCGTTCGGGCAAAACTAGGAGTTTACACTTGTCTAAGTTCAGGGTAAGACCACAATCACAAAACCATTTGGAGGTGACTCCTAAATCCTGGACAAGTACAGCCTGAACCTTGCCTGGAGACATATCAATTGAAGTTTATTGATTATCATTGGTATAGTTTGAGAGTTTGTCTCTACTACAAAGTAGAATAGATCATTCAAAAAGATAATGAAGAACAAGCGGCCTAAAAACAGACCCCTGTGGAACTCCGCTGTTTATCATCATGACAGTGTCCGACTTGGCATTGGCCACTTTAACACACTGTCTCTGACCACTGAAAAAATCTTTGCTCTACATCGTTTGACACTTAAATAAAGTTTCTACTTTCTCTATACAATAATTAATTACAGTAGTAACTTCAGCTGACCTTGTTTCCCTGGAACTGCAGATGGCTGTAAAGGAAGACAGGGCTGTGATGAACCTTGCAAGGAAGCAACGTTAACCAGTACACCTCTGCTAAGAGGAGACATGTTTTCCAGTTGTCCTCTTTGCAGTGGTTTACAACTTCCTTTTTGCTCTGCCACTGGAGCTTGAAGACAATGCTGCTTTGAGCTTCCCTGCGCTGCAAGCATGATACTGGTAATTTGTTTAGATGACGGCTGCTGAGAGACTAAATGTCCTTGCTGAAGTGGGATATTTTGCACCATGATTGAAGTTGGCAGTGTTTGCTGTGGTGAGCCTCCCAATTCTGCAGTATTATTTCTTAAATACTGGTACTGAACAGGGGTTGTTGTAACAACTTCATTTCTTGTTTGCTGTGAGACTTCTCTGCTACTAATTTGAGTTGAATTAGCTGCTGCACCTGGTTGCAGAACTAAAAGCACACGCTGCATTTGTCGCTCAAAAACTGAATTTACTCTTTGACGCTTCCCTAAAGATGTACCATTTTTTTCCTGCTTTGTAGTTTTTTCCACCTTTCTTTTCCCAGCTTTTTCTTGTTGACTTGCTGGATTTGGAATAACCATATCCGAATTCTTGGGCACAATGCTAGACTCTGAAGCTGCAAAAAATAAGAGGTTGTATTAAAATACATACAACAAAAACAGGTTACTTTCCCTGTCAATCAACTGTGGGATTGTTCGTGAGCGGTAAATTGAACACTGCTTAACCAAAACACTTCAAACTTGTTGAAATGATAAACTCTAAACCACACAAACCTCTCTTAAAAGCACAACAGCTGCTCACTCCAAACTGTCTCAAAACTCTCTTGATAAACTTTCACGCAACTTAAATTTGTATGCACAAATAAACATACATTTAATAACGCTTTGACCAACCAGTAAAACGCAGTTAATGGAACATGACATCCCTTGGCCCAAGGCTGTTTTTCGTTTGTCACCCAATCCAGTAGGATAAATAATAGAACAATACTGAATGCCAAATTCATGAATGAATGTTCCCTTGTTCTGGCAGTTAGCACAAACGCTATTCATGTCTGTATTTTAGTATTTTAGTTAGTGTAATCTAGTGATATATCTTAGCTTCTCCTATTTGTTAGCCCCATTCACGGCTGACAAGCTTGCCACGCTGCGTCCATTTAACTTATAGTACAGCTGTACCTATTGGTCGTACTTTGAGACACTGTCTTGCTATATAAATTTCACTATACTGGTCCTGGCATAATCCTGGCAGCTTGCACAAGAGTACACATTTTGTAACAATTTTGCTTTTAAAATGTGTACTCTTGTGCAAGCTGCCAGGATTATGCCAGGACAGTATAGTGAAATTTATATAGCAAGACAGTGTCTCAAAGTACGACCAATAGGTACAGCTGTACTATAAGTTAAATGGACGCAGCGTGGCAAGCTTGTCAGCCGTGAATGGGGCTAACAAATAGGAGAAGCTAAGATATATCACTAGATTACACTAACTAAAATACTAAAATACAGACATGAATAGCGTTTGTGCTAACTGCCAGAACAAGGGAACATTCATTCATGAATTTGGCATTCAGTATTGTTCTATTATTTATCCTACTGGATTGGGTGACAAACGAAAAACAGCCTTGGGCCAAGGGATGTCATGTTCCATTAACTGCGTTTTACTGGTTGGTCAAAGCGTTATTAAATGTATGTTTATTTGTGCATACAAATTTAAGTTGCGTGAAAGTTTATCAAGAGAGTTTTGAGACAGTTTGGAGTGAGCAGCTGTTGTGCTTTTAAGAGAGGTTTGTGTGGTTTAGAGTTTATCATTTCAACAAGTTTGAAGTGTTTTGGTTAAGCAGTGTTCAATTTACCGCTCACGAACAATCCCACAGTTGATTGACAGGGAAAGTAACCTGTTTTTGTTGTATGTATTTTAATACAACCTCTTATTTTTTGCAGCTTCAGAGTCTAGCATTGTGCCCAAGAATTCGGATATGGTTATTCCAAATCCAGCAAGTCAACAAGAAAAAGCTGGGAAAAGAAAGGTGGAAAAAACTACAAAGCAGGAAAAAAATGGTACATCTTTAGGGAAGCGTCAAAGAGTAAATTCAGTTTTTGAGCGACAAATGCAGCGTGTGCTTTTAGTTCTGCAACCAGGTGCAGCAGCTAATTCAACTCAAATTAGTAGCAGAGAAGTCTCACAGCAAACAAGAAATGAAGTTGTTACAACAACCCCTGTTCAGTACCAGTATTTAAGAAATAATACTGCAGAATTGGGAGGCTCACCACAGCAAACACTGCCAACTTCAATCATGGTGCAAAATATCCCACTTCAGCAAGGACATTTAGTCTCTCAGCAGCCGTCATCTAAACAAATTACCAGTATCATGCTTGCAGCGCAGGGAAGCTCAAAGCAGCATTGTCTTCAAGCTCCAGTGGCAGAGCAAAAAGGAAGTTGTAAACCACTGCAAAGAGGACAACTGGAAAACATGTCTCCTCTTAGCAGAGGTGTACTGGTTAACGTTGCTTCCTTGCAAGGTTCATCACAGCCCTGTCTTCCTTTACAGCCATCTGCAGTTCCAGGGAAACAAGGTCAGCTGAAGTTACTACTGTAATTAATTATTGTATAGAGAAAGTAGAAACTTTATTTAAGTGTCAAACGATGTAGAGCAAAGATTTTTTCAGTGGTCAGAGACAGTGTGTTAAAGTGGCCAATGCCAAGTCGGACACTGTCATGATGATAAACAGCGGAGTTCCACAGGGGTCTGTTTTTAGGCCGCTTGTTCTTCATTATCTTTTTGAATGATCTATTCTACTTTGTAGTAGAGACAAACTCTCAAACTATACCAATGATAATCAATAAACTTCAATTGATATGTCTCCAGGCAAGGTTCAGGCTGTACTTGTCCAGGATTTAGGAGTCACCTCCAAATGGTTTTGTGATTGTGGTCTTACCCTGAACTTAGACAAGTGTAAACTCCTAGTTTTGCCCGAACGAAAAAGTGATTAAGTAGAACTGGGCATTGATGGTTCTCAGCTTAAAGCGACCAATAATGTTGAACTCTTGGGAGTTGTAATTGACAACGAGTCAAACTTTAAGAGTCATATATCTAAGTTAATCAAGAAAGTAGGCAGACAAATTGATGTTCTTAATCAATTCAAGTACATTCTTTCGTAATCGCCAAAGACATGTATCCATAGGACATTTATCATTGCCACATTTTACTTACAGTAATCTAAGGGGCAAAAACAATCTTGTTTTATTTGTAGCTAAGACCACAACTTCTGGCCTCAGATTGACTTCTTACATTGCTGCTAAGGCGTGAAATGCCATACCTGATAATTTAAGATCAGTGGCCAAATTTGGCCATTTCAGGAATGACATAATAAAGCTAAGAAACTTGTAATTTTATACCTTAATTTCTATCATACTTTTCCAATTTATCTTCTGTTGATATTTTTTCTATGTGTTTTTTTTCTCTATTCTTCTTTAATATTTTTTCTTGGTATATTAACATTTGTTATAATTTGCTAGAGGCCTAACAAGCCTCATTTGAAAGTCATCATCATCATCATTGACTGTTTTGGCTGATCTGTCATTCAAAGACAGTTTCCCCCATAATTATATTTGGGTCATAAGTATTGCAGTGAGTGCATGTCTACCATGCCTCAAATTATGCCTAAAGCTATGTTCTAAGGAGGGTCATTACAGACAACTGGTAGTCAAAATTTTTTCGAGGGTACTTTGGATACAGATTCATATCAATTAAAATCTGTTTTGCAAGTTCCACTGACAGGACAAGCAAGTCCATCAATGCAGACAACTAACAACTGTTCCAGTCAAGTCTCTTATGGAGATTTTCAACTGTCAGCTGAAGGAAATCAGAGAAAGGGAAGCACATCTACGCAAATCGCAACTGTGGATCTTAGCCAGCAATCACCAGTAGACTTACTAACTAGGGTAATATGACTTTTTTTTACTAGTAAGTTGTAATGACTGCATCTTATTGCATACTGTAGCTTGTATTGTTAAGGGGTTGAGCAGCAATTTGATGTCTGGCTACAAACCAGACAGGAAAGAAATTTTGAAATCCAGTTGCCCAGGAGGCCAACAAATTTCAGTTTTCAGTTGCTACCACTAAAGTATTACTTTACTGATATATATAGGTGTACAGTGTTTGTACCTTTTCAACTACAGTTAATCATTTACTAGGGACTGACTAATCAGTGATAGACTATAATAAAATGAGCTTACTGGAACATGCAATTTTATTGAATAAGACACTACAGCTGCTTACATTACCTACAGTACTAGCACAGTTACTTACAGCACTTACAGTAACAAATTATACAGCTACTTACACTACTGTTATTAATTTTCAATACTTTTTTTTAAATTGCAGAATTACATTTATATCATTAAAACATGAACATTTGTGAATTATTAATAATTAATTATTATGTATTTTGATAAAAGGAAAATCATGAATCTGAAGAGTCACAAGTTTTACCTGTAGGTAAGATATTAGCATGCATGCTGCCAGCTTAAGGATGGTGCCTACTAAATTTAAAGGCTTTTGCGCCAGGTAATTAGGACCACGTGGAAATAGTAGTTCTTTACTTGTACAAGGGCTATTGGAATCCACGAAGAACAATAGGAGTAGCCATGCATATTTTCAAGATAATTAGTCTTGAAGCTGAACAAAAATGTTGGCATCAGCTTTTTTCTGAAAAAAAGAGGGAAAGGCTATTTCCTCACAGATTTCCTTAGAATGTGCCTTTACATACAGAAAGGCAAACACATTTTAAAAGATCTTTAAACTACATGGCAAATGTCATTATTAAAATTATTTTTGGTACGTTTTTACTAACAAAATCATTGCAAAAGCGCTTTTAGTGTCTCTTACAGCCTTCCTCTGGTTCAGCAAAAATACAGTCTAAATACCTTTTGCTAACGACCAGAAACTAATCACATATTAAACAGGCTTGCCACTTCCATTTGGCAACATAAAATTTTGGGGTAACCAAGCGTTTTGTAAAGTTATTTTTACGGTGCCGCCCGTTACATTTTTTCCGGTCACCTCCCCAGTAACTACACCATCTGCAGGTGCATGTTTACTGCAGGATTTCAGTGTAATTTTCGAAAGATAACAGCTAGGTTTTCAGCTGGAAGACGTAAACAGTTAGTGGTTAGCGATATGCTGCTACATTGTATTCAGGTGTTCCTGGTTAAGTACAGGTTCATTAAAATTGATTTGGTCACAGAAGGAAAATTTTGCTTTAATTTTGGTCATGTACTTGGAAGCGTAGTTGATTGCGTCAATGCCAACCCCTGCGCACGCTTGCTTAAACCATGGCTTGCGTGTATGCAGAACGTGTGCTCACTAACAAAAGTAGGCACCATCCTCAAATGTAAATAAAGTAGTATTCATGGAGGCTTCTAGCCATGTGAGTGAAAAAATGTTGCTGTTTTACAGACAATTGCAGACCCAGGTAAAAAGGTCTTATGGTATTTTTGAATGAATGGATCTTGAAGATCAAGGAAGGTTGTCAATGCTACAATCTGGAAGCAGGATCACAAACTAACACTGGGACCCTCTACGTACATTACCACACAGTATTGCTCAATTTTGCCTCTAAGATTTGCATTTAGCTATTTAAATCACTCTAGAGTCATTTTTAATAAAAAGAAAACAATTGAGGACGCTAGTGGAAAAGGGGGATAAGTGACGATTTTGGCTGACACTTTTCCTTTTTCCTTATTAAAAGAAAACGCACTGCAGGAAATATCCAGCAACTTTCTTAGCGTTTGCTAATTTTCACTCCTTCCAGATAGGAAAATTTCAAGCTTTGAATTTCAAATCTGGAATTGAATATGTTAAACTTAATAAAAAATAGTTTAATTTGGGTTCTTTAAAGATGCTTTTACGCTGTAACCAACCTCAATAATAAATTGTTAATGATAATTATATCAAAGATTTTTTTTCAGTGACATAGCATCACTGAAAAGCAGTTTCCATGCGTCAGGTTAGTCCACCCAAAGGTTATGTTTAATTGCTCAAAATTTCTGAAGCAAGGGATAGTTCTTGCCAGGCAGGTTCCTCCCAGTAGCAGCAAGCATCACACCCATAATGTTCAGGTGGGGCTTTTTTCCCCACAAAAAAACATACTGCCATACGAGGATTTTCCAGCAAGTATAATGCTGTACATGTACATTGCAAAATGCTTTAACCATTTTCTCATGATATGTTTTCAACAATAGGCCAAATAAGCAATATGCAAAGTGTCAGTTCATTCACACTTAATATTTACTCCAATAGATCAGTTTGGTTACAGAACACTTAAAAAGAGGAATCTAAAGAATTTACAAGTCATTAAAAACGGGCAGTAGTTATGGGCAGAAGGCATATGGTGATGGATTGCATGTCAGTCGTCTTGTTGCGTAAAAGTTCGTTTCACCTACAAGCTGATTCACCAACCATGAAAGTCGTTTTGGCTTCTTTCAAGTTGTTTTCACCTACACTTGAGTTGAAAATATTTTGCAATATACAGAGATGAACATCATTGCCCCACTGGGGAGCCAGAGGAGTGATTTGACTGTATTTCAAGTTACATGTACATGTATAATTCACCAAAAAATTGAAAAGTGAAGTGATTTGTTTTAATTTAAAAAAATTTTAACAACATGTACAGTAAACACCAATGCATGTAAGTTGAAATCCCAATTTTTTGAACCTCCAGGGAAACGAAAATTAGTTGGAAAAATTCTGAGTAATCCGGGGAACGATGTACCGTTACTTTGAATAAGGAATGTCTTGCCCAGAGTTGATAGAGTATAGAGTTTCTAGTCATTTCATGTTGAAGACCTTCACTTTTTGGGATTGTTCAGAATAATCTTCACATTGCCAAAATAAAATAACAGGGTACTCGCACTAAACTCGATGGAACTTTTGCAGCTAAATTGAAAATACGCATGGCCATGTATCTGGCCTTGCGTATATATAGAGATTTTGCCCATGTGGGCTCAATAGGCATCAGGTAGGACCAGCTTGTGCACTATATCTGTCAAAAAGTAGTAACATGTCATGCACTATCAAAATATAAACACTGCAGGTGCCAATTTGGCTTGGGGGAAAAATGTGGCATGGTATAATGACATTTAGATTTTCTTTGTCGGCAAAGTGAGAATTTTCAGGCAATAATAATAATAGTAATTATAATAGTAATATCACTCATCATCATCGATCATCATCATCAGCCTTATTTAAGTGAGGGTGACATTAACAGCGAAGCTGACAAACCAATGGCCTCATTTCCAGATCGAATTGGTCAACACATTTAAAAACATGTTTTCTTAGGTAAACACTTGGTGTAGCGCTACTTATGCCATAATTATTTGTTAACTAATCCAGACCATTTACACAGGACACACTGGGATTAATATTTATCCGGTGGATTATAATAGTAATTAGATTATATAGATGTTATTATAATTCATAATAGATTAAGGCAAGGCAAAAAAATTGGCAGGATTAGATTATTATTAATGAATATCATCCGGATTAATTATTATTCTGTATTATAACTCAAGTATAAGAATCCCGTGAATGTTCGGATGTAAACAGATCTATAGACAGACAAGGGAATCTGCGGGCATAACACAGATCACATCAGGTCACATGACGGAACTTGATATGCTAGAGCTTTTGTAGATAACAACAATGTTGACCCTAGAAGTAAGGAAAAGGAGCAAGAGCCACTGGCGTCAGCCAATCTAGTGCCGTGGGCATGGGCTTTTTACAAAAGATCAGAGGGCGACCTAAGGAAAGGGGAATAACCATTAGCTGACGTAGGAAAGCGGAGCAATCCCAAAAGGACACGCTAACTGCTTCAAGGTTCGGAGGCACAGTATATCACGATAGCAAACCGTTAACCTGAATTTCTAATCAGATGCCTTAAGTAAAAATTTAGGTCCAAGTAAAAGGTGTCCATGACATGTAAAAAGATAGTGATAACAATGCCTCAAATTGTAAATTAATGTCAATCTTTGGAAGCTTTAGACAAGATTAATCAAAGGTAGTAAATTATGTTAACGTAATAGGATCAATATTTATCAGATAAATTGTAATCATTAGGATTAATATTAATCTTAGATTAATATTAATTCATATGATTAAGACAACGGCTTAAAACCTCAGTAATGGATTATATTAATCTATTATGCGATTATAATAATCTATTACATAGATTATAATTAATCATTAAGATCTAAATTAATTAGATTAACATTAATCTGAGTTGTCCTGATTACGCCAGTTGCCAATCTTGCCTGTGATTAGTTTCACTACAGTTTGCTTTCTTGTGGCTAGCTTTCATTAGTATGTTTAGAGTAACTCTACTATAACTTGACAGTACTGTAGGTAGTTAAATTTGAGTATAACTACCAAGGCCCTTATGTGAGTGCCTACACAAGTAGTTTTTGTTCTTAGTGCTCAAGTTGTGGTCGCCATAACTCAATACATGCTTGCTAAGTATGAAACCAATCTTTTTGATAAAGATGACTTCTGAAATTTTCAGGTAAAAAGAAAACATTCTTGATTTTGGGATAGTGACTCGATTTGCATGTTTTTAAATAAAACAAAATAGGAGTGTGTCACAAACTGTACTTACGTCTACGCTTCACTTTGACAAGAAAGTAGGACACAAATAACATTCAATTAAAGGTACAGTTAGATCTCTGTTCCTTTGGTTAATGACAAGTTCCTTGTTGGTGAATCTTCAAGTTAATTTGCTCGCTTTCTGAGACAGAGCATTAAACATAGCTATGCCATCACTGTGGGATATTCTCCTAAAAACACACTACTTTTTGTAGATAATTATTTAGTAATAAGGAACAACTCCAATCCCTATTAAAACGAACCTGGGAAATAGATAGGGCTGCCGTAAAAAGGGGTGGCCGTGTAAAAGAGTAAAAAAAACAATTATAGAAAGGCACTCATCGGATGTTGAATTAATGGCTGCCTAACATGGGGTGGCCGTTTAAGGATGGCCACTTTAATAGGAGTTAGCTGTACTTAGTGCCAGACAAATTGACTTAATTACGTAGGTGAATTTG